>JANAVB010016133.1:0-81918 GCA_029216955.1 Iris pallida | reverse complement strand
TTTTCAACCAAAACTCCCTCGACATTTATACGAGGTGGCTTCTGATAGCCATCAAGAACAATAGCCCATAAGTCAAAATCAAGAGATTTCAAGAAGAAACTCATCGTTTTTCCAATAAGTGTAGTTAGTACCATCAAACAGAGGGGGTCTGTTTGTGGCATGACCTTCACTTGTGAATTCATAGTAGTCATGTGATGTGTTGTGATCTAATAAATAATGAATAAATAATATTACTGTTACCTCGCTTTACCTGTAACACCCGCTCTGATACCAATTGTAGGAACGATATAGTAAAGCGTAATACTCTAGAGGGGTGAATGAGTTGGCAGCGAATAATGCTAATAAAAAATGTTAGCAACACAATCACAGTATATAATCACAATTAAATAATGTAAAGGCAGAGTTCAGAAAGCAAATGCAAAGACAGCGATGTATACTGGTATCCCTCTGTTGAGGACTAATCCAGTCGGTAGAACTCTTGCTACCAGTTGAATCCACTATAGGAAAAACCGCAAGTTTTCTTACGAAGTCCTTGCAACTTCTACAACGCGAGCTTTGATACGAAGAACTCGTCCAACTTCAAATGTGAAGAGGTATTCTTCAATCAAGCCTTCTGATTACAATCTCTCAGAAACTTCTAGACCGTTCCGCACTGGCAAATCGACTAGAGGATTGTAACTGGCTTGGGATCTGAAAATGAAGCTCTAGAAAACTCTTTGGAAGGCAGAAAGCTTTTTAGATAGAGAGAAGATTGAAAGTGAATTGGTGAATTGAAATGATCGAAATCCATCTCTATTTATAGGAATTCCAAAGGGAGAACTCTGTCAGAATTCGGCAGAATTCGGACAGAACTCGATGAGCAAATCTCGGTCAAATCCGCAACTGCAGGAGACCAAGTTCTAGAGAATTCAAAAATCAAACGGCCACCAACCGAACTCTGGCCGAACTCGGGCCGAGTTCTGTCAGGGTTAGGTTAGGGTTTTTAAAACAGATTTTTGGTGATTTTGAAAACCTTTTTGAAAACCTTTTTGTAAACATTTTGATAGGTCATTTTAAAAACATTTTGAACTATTTGGGAGTAGCCTATTTGCCAGTAGGACTCGGTGTACAATATATTCCTAGACTCAAATAAAGTGAAAAATTATATTGCATAGGAAGTACAGACTCAAGTAGGCAAACAGATCTTCAGTCTTGAACGGAGTGAATATCCAATCTTGCTTATGTCCAAGGAGCTGAGATGTCCCAACAAGCTTCGTATATCCAGACAGAGTTTTGATCAATTATTAAAATCAGGTTGACTATGACCAATGGGCCAACAGACATATGTTTATAGCCGGTTGGAGGGGCAACGCAGTAGAAATTCCACCCCTTCCTAAGGTTTAAGGCACGTCTGCAATCTTTCAGACTAGTGTATATCCACTTGCCCGGGAGAATCTCCGCAAATAGCTACCGCCGACTGCTCCCATGTCAGGGTTCATCAATGACGGATGGTGCAGAAGTAACCATCCGAACAAATAGGTGTAAGGCAACTCCAGCCGAGGGAAGTTCCCCTTCTCACCTTTCCATTTGAGCATAGATTCAACCTAAAGACGAAGACCTACATTCACTCTACAGGTCATCGTCGACAGCAAATCCATCCGGTAGCCAAAGACTAACCGGACAGCATCAAAGAGCATGTCGCGGTGGAAACGATCCACGGCACTTGCTCCGGGTACGACGAAGCGTCGGAGCCAATATGTCCGGAAACCCGCCAGCTGGGCTTCCTTTGACATGGGCCTGTATCCCATTCTCATAAAACTCTCAATAAAATCTCCGGTCTTGAGTAGAGGGTATTGAAGTTCGTCATCAACTTTGATGTCCATTTCTTGTTTTCTTCCATCAATCTTATCACTTCACTGTGGCTGAGGGGTTGGAAGAAGGTCGGGTTGTACGTATCATGATCCTTAGTCTTTTTCTCGATGATGTGATTAAGGAAAAGATAAGGCAACCACATTGATGAATAACAAGTGCCGGAAGAACCGCTCTTATAGTACATAGAGCAAATTTTGTAGTGGCACAGTAGTTCTTCAAAAACGGCCACCATCTCTGTATTCTCTCGACGAAGTCGGTCTAACTCATCGTTTGTTGGAACATATTCCTCATAAGGGAAGTCTCCATTGGTAAGCACGAGATGTATTTTATCTCATGAAGGGCTAATCCAATCTTCCCGCAGGGTGTCATGAATGTCCCTGTCCTAAAATTGTACCTCTCTGCCAAGGCCAAAAACAGATAAGGGTTTGGGAGGAATCCATATACGGTGGCATATACCGCATGGTATAGCTCTATCTCTTGAGCTTGTCTTCGAACTGAACCAATATCCAATTGGTTATGCAGTTCCATCTTTTGTTGTCTGGGTTCACCAGACCTGTCAACCGGATGTCCTGATCCGGGTATCTGCCCTCAACCTTTACATATTCATTAGCAAAGATTGGCGTCCTCACCGACAGTAGCAGGAGGAGTTCTCTGGAGGGATGCAGCCAGGCTTCAATCCTCTGAGCAGGGTGTTACGCTCAGAGGAGTTATAGAACATATCCCTGTTATTTGGTCCTTTCTTTACACAAATATTGCCTATTCTTGCTTGCTGGAGAGGGGTAATATCCTGTCCATCCTCCTGGGATGGCTCGCATGGGCATAACGGGCTAGAGGGAGGCATCTGGCAATGTCCGGTAACAGTATTATTTTCTCCTTTCTCTGGAAGAGTCTCTGCTCAACACGGGGTCTCGGCTGAGAACTCTTGTCAATAGCTTCGCCAAATAAGAACAGGGGTTTCTTATGAGTAATGGCTTCGACAGTCTGCAGAGGCTGCCCATTCATCAGACTCAATAAAGTTTCATTGTCCTGTGCTACCAAGATGGCTTGACGGAAAGATGGCAGAGCATATTGGAGAAATAGTACATGGGACAAATCTTTCTTAAACTCTAGTTCAGCAAGGGTCCCTACAAAGATTTCATACTCTGGATCCTCTCTGATGTTAACTGCATCAAACAGAAAGACAGAATTTAGTACAAGTAAAATCAAAGATTTTGTCCAAAAAATTAGTAAATTGCGCAAGCATCAGATTGTGCTGTCTGTAAAGCATCAGATGCAACAACAGCTTCTATGCACAAACTGACTAGTTGCGCCAACTCATCCACTTGCGCAAGCCATCAGATTGTGCTGAATAACTTGCGCAAAGCATCAGTTTGTGCTGGACAGCCTTGCGCAAATCAGCAGTTGTACTGACTTTTGCCAGCACTTTCCAACCGATTGCACAAGAAAATAGTCTTCATAAAAATGAAAACTATTAGGATTGTGCAACAGAAACCCTAAACAGGGCGGCGCAGTATAACCAAATCTCTAAAAAAGAGGTTTGAAGATTCAATCATGTCGAAGAACCCTAAAAAGGGTTTTCGATCGAGCAACTACCTTGCAGTACGGGATGTCCGATTTCATGTCGTAAAACGTGCGGCGCAGCACGAGTCGAAGACTCGGCGGGAGCTTTGCCCTTGTCGGCGACGGAACGCTTCGGAGCCATTTGAAGTCGACGGAGAAGAAGGAAAAGAGTCGAGTAGGCTCGAGAATTTTTCTCTTAAACAAAGTAAAAACAAGTAAAGAATGACAGAAGGGAAGAGGAGAACTATTTATAGTTTTTCGAGAGCAACGGTCGCCTCAGATTGTACCGAAGAAATGGAGCTGACTCCTTCAATTGTGCAGACAAGTCATTACTTGCACTTGATTTTAAAATCAAAATTTAAAGTATTTCGAAGCTTTGACTATTTTCAAACTTCGAAAACTTTGAAGGGGGTCTTGTAGGTCCTAAAAATCAAGTTGCACCCATCAAAGAAGTCATGAAAATCAAATTGTGCATCCTTCAAGTGAACTGCATAGGAGTCAGATTGCGCACCATCTCGATTGCGCAGGCTGAACTGCGCACTCATCCAAGTGCACAAGCTGGCATGGCCTTGTCATCATTATCTGACAGAGAATCAGATCTTCTGACAACTGACAGCACGGAGAACGAGGAAACTTTTCGTTTATCGTGCACAGCGCTCGAGGACAGCTGTACATGCAGCACAATCGGCCAGACTCTCTGTAGCACGGTCCATCCTAGCGCAATCTGAAGCCAGCGCAATTCATGTAGCACACTCCATCAAGACAACTGACAAATGTACACGTGGCTTTCATGCCATCAATTACTCACCATGTGGCAACCGTCTGTACACGATCAAGCGCATTTCAATCAAACAATGCCACGCATCACATACAGATGGTCCACGATCGAGTAACTGCCTGTGCAGTTTATTGCTTGCGCAATCTAAATTCTGCGCAATCCATCCTGCGCAATTCAGAATAACTAAAAGTTAGTTATTTCTAGAACTCTATAAATAGAGTTCAAGCCTTCATTATCAGACATACATAGAGATCAGAATCATCACCAGAGATCAGGAGTTCTTGCCAAACTGCTGCTGGAATCTTCATAGGCTACTGTCTTCAAAGTTCACATCGTCCAAGGGATAAAGCGATCGTCATTCAGATCGGATTCCTATAGTTTTACTTTCCAGAATTCTTGTAATCTTCTTACAACGTTTGTGAAATAAAGATCAACTTTTGTTTTTGCAAACAGACTATATCGGTTCATGGGCCCTAGCTAAATACAAACGAAACCAGCCATTCCGGACGTTGAGACATAAGCTAGAGTGCAACATGATATTTTGGACCAAGTCCGAGACTTACCATATTTTTTATATTTTTAAATTAAATTATTATTTTAGAACGCATGACTGGCCAATAGCATTTTTGAGTGCAGGGCATCGGCCTGCTGAATGGACCGCTTTCCGGCGTTCAAGTTCACTAGTATTTTATTTAATTAATTGATGTAATAATTTGTAAGGGCATAAGCCCAGTTTTTATCTTTAGTTTTGTGATCCTGTATTTGTGTAGCGTAGCTTTTTAACTTTCTTTTCTGGTTTATTGGTTTTGTCGTAGACGTGTAAAATATTAAAAGAATATTTTTGAATTATAGAAAATTTATAAGATTTTCATATTAAATATATAGTAAAATTACAAGTTTGTAATTTAATAAATTCATGGTTTCTCATTAAAAAGAAAGACTAGTTTTATATATATTATAAAAATACCAAGTTTTGCCAAATAACCTGTAACTACCATTGTTTCTAATAAAATATTAAATTGACTTTTACTTCGTAAATTATTAATAGTAAATCGTATCGATATGCGTGTTATGATAGAATGACATAAAACTTGACTATGATCAAATTTTAGAGATTATAAACTAGAACATCTAGATATGGTTCAAATATGTTTCTAAGAAGGGATTCTCAACTGTGGATTTCGAGGACAGTCTGACTTCTTCTCCGGTAGCAATTTCAAATCCAGTTATAAACTAAGGCAAGTACGGTTATTTATTTTTCAATTTAATTATTAATTGTAATATTGCAAGATTAAACCACAACGTTACACAAATCTCTCCTAGAGTATTGATTGTTATTGATTGTGGGATTGGAGGAGTAGTGCAGTATTCTATGACCAATACCTTCATATTGCATAATTATGCGAGCTTACTCCTTTTCACACGAGGATAAGCCGTATCGTATCACTAGGATACTATTGTACAACCCAAGCCAGTCATAAGCATAACATACTCAAATCACATTGTTCTCAATTATGGAAAATATTATTCAAGTATTTCAAACTATTTAAAATTACAAATTTCTAATTATTAGTTGAATTGTTAGATTTTTATAATTGTACTTTGCTCCTTTTGACTGGATTCCCCACCCCTAGGTTCCATTGATGAAGCTGAGCTATTGATTAATAGCTATTATGATCCGGAGCTTTACCCAGCTGTGCTGTCAGAGTCCCAATCGGACGATGTTGATCTCGGGGCTGATGAGCCAACTTTCTAGCTGATGACATTTTCCTTTTTAGTTTTGATGTTTGGATTAAATGACAATTTTATTTTATCAGATGTATCAGATGAATCTTTTTGTTGGACAAGTTTTGATATTCGTAATTTTAGATGTTGTGACAAATATATTGTGTTGTTGTGATTACCTGCATTTGGATATAGCTTACTGCCCGTCTCACAACGGTGCAGGCTGGGCATAATCTGATTCGACCCAACAATTTAGGACCGGATCGTGACATGTTTTTAGTGGTGGCCCATGCAGGTCACTCAACAACTTAGAACAATTAGAACACTAGAACATTAATTTGTCACAACATAGGACCGAAATATATTATAAATATATTGTTTGTTATAGACTGGTAGGCTACCTTGCTTATGTTTTGCAATCCTAAACCTTCCAGAGTATGGCCACAGACAAGACCAACACTGCTGGCGATGGGTTGTCATCACCCGATCACACCCCACCTCATCAATCAAGTTCGGATCCTACACCTCGGCAGCTGACCGATCGTCCCCATAATGTACCAGCACCCCGTAGATTTTACACTACTACAACTCAAGTGTTAGATCCTACATCTTCCCGAACTGAATAGCAAGCCCCTGCGGAAGTGCCCGATCCAGCTGCCCCACGTGCTCGTGAACCCCACCGACCTCGTAGGCCTGCTACGAGGAGTGCTTGAGGTACAGAGAACTCAAGCTGAAGCTCATCGCGAATAGACGACGATTATGAGAGAAGGCATGGAGAATGCCCACAATATAGCTATGGCTGTAATGGAGAGAGAAGAAGCAGCACAATCGGAACCAAGGCCTGCTAAAGTCGGAGATATTAAAAAATTCAAGAAGTTGGGCCCCCGACCCTTCAAGGGAACCAAGGAATTATCTATGCTGACGAATGGCTCGACAGCATAGAGCGTCTTCTCAGTGTCGTCAACTTCCTGATGACCTCCAAGTTGAAGCTGTGGGACTCCAACTGCTAGATGTAGCAAGCACCTGGTATCGGAGTGAACCCCGACTCCAGGACAGACAGCTTGACTGGAACACCTTCAAGAGGTTGTTCCGCAGGAAGTTCTTCCTAACATCAGAGTTACGGGAGATGGAAAGACAGTTCCAGAATCTAAAGCAAGGAAACATGACTGTTGGTGAATATGCGGTAGAGTTTGGTCAACTTAGTCGCTTTGCCAAGAACTTGGTTGCTGATCCCGCCGATCGTGCTGAAAGATTCAGGTATGGACTGAGGGAAGAAATTCGCACCCCTGTGATCGAATGTGGCGCCAAGACGTATGAGAGGATCTTAATACGAGCTCAGGATATAGAGAAAAGTCAGCTTGCTCGTTCAAAGATGGAGTATTCTGGAACTAGCAACTTCCAGAGTAACCAGAAAAGGCCTAACCACAACAATAACAACAGGCCTTCTCACCACCACCACCAGCACCATCAAGCGAGGACCAATGACAGAGCGCCTCAGAAGCAGATTCCTATCTACAATTTTTACAAGAGGCTAGGGCATCAGGCGAACATCTGCAGGAAGAGGCTAGGACACTGCCTAGTTTGTGGGTCTTCCACCCACCAAGTGAGGGACTGCCCTACGACATTCAACCGGACCGAAAACACAACAGAAGGCTCCTCTACCCCTCAGCAACAACAGTTTGGACAACACCAACAGAAGACTAGGCGAGCTTTTGCACTAACAGCAGATGGACAAGTGCCAGAGCAGGAACCTACCGCTGATGTCATCACATTTCCATTTATGTGCATTCATATCCTGCTTTAGCATTATTTGATTCGGGTGATTCACACAGCTTTATAGCAACAAAATTCATCTCTGTACACCACCTAGTTATGGAATTTAGCAAGAAGAGTAGAGTTATGACTGGTGGTGGACCCATATCCATCACTAAGACCTGTAACTGCCCTATAACTATCTCAGGACACAAATTCTTAGCACCCTTACTTGTGATGCCCTTACCTAACTATGATGTAGTCCTAGGAATGGACTGGTTAAGTAAGCAGCATGCACTGATAGATTGTCACAGAGGGTGTGTAGTCTTCAGCCCACCTGGAGAGCCGGAGTTTGAAATCTCTCGAGCTCCGGAAGATATGGAGGGTATTACCTACTCCTCTATCACCGAAGAACCCGGACCTCCTCATCCTATCATAGCAGAATTCATGGACGTCTTCCTGATAGTCTTCTAGGATTACCTCGGATCGAGATGTGGAATTCACCATCGATCTAGTTCCCGGCTCTGCCCCTATTTCTCGAAATGCTACAGAGTCAACCCTAAGGAGGCCAAGGAAATGAAGGATCAGATTAATGAGCTGAAGGCCTTGGATTTATCAGAGATGGAGCTTCACCATGGGGAGCACCTGTCTTGTTTGTGTCCAAGAAGGACGGGACTGTGCGGATGTACATTGACTACTGGACGCTGAACAACATCACCATCAAGAACAAGTACCCTCTGTCCCGGATCGATGACCTGTTTGATCAACTAAGTGGAGCTAAGGTGTTCTCGAAGATAGACCTTCGATCTGGCTACCATCAAATCAAGGTCAGGAAGGAGGATATCCCAAAGACGGCGTTCAACACCAAATATAGTCAGTATGAATTTTTGGTCATGCTGTTTGGATTGACGAATGCCCCTGCGGTATTCATGAACCTTATGAACAAGGTCTTCCATGAATACCTGGATCAGTTTATTGTTGTCTTTATCGATGACATCCTGATCTACTCGAAGATCGAAAAAGCATGAAGAACACCTGAGAAAAGTTCTGGGAATCTTAAGGAGGAGAAGCTCTATGGTAAGCTATCTAAATATGAATTCTTCTTAGACAAGGTGATTTTCTGGGCCATTGTCACAGGAGAAAAATTTCGGTGGATCCAAAGAAGATAACTGCTTTTGAGAAGTGGAGTACACCAAGTTCAGTTGCTGAAATCAGAAGTTTCTTGGGCTTAGCTGGCTATTACCGAAAATTTGTGAAGGACTTCGCCAGGATTGCTGAGCCGATGACGAAGCTCACAAGGAAGAATAAATTTGTGTGGACTGAAGCTTGTCAGCTAGCATTTGAGGAACTGAAGAAGAGACTTACAACGGCACCGATACTTGCGCTACCTGCAGGTACCGGCGGTTTCTCAATCTACAGTGATGCTTCTGGTAAAAGATTGGGTTGTGTTCTTCAACAACACGGAAAAGTAATTACTTACGCATCTAGGCAATTACAGACTCATGAGAAGAACTATCCCACGCATGATTTGGAGCTTGCAGCAGTTATATTTGCACTGAAGCTGTGGAAGCATTACCTCTAAGGAGAGAGAGTGAAAATATTTACAGACCACAAAAGTCTTAAATATGTTTTCACTCAGAAGGAGCTGAACATGCGACAGAGACGATGGCTGGAGCTGATGAAAGATTTCGACATCGACTTACAGTACCATCCGGGTAAGGCTAATGTGGTTGCAGATGCACTTAGTCGATACCAGATGGCGATGTTTTTACCAAGGAACGGCATTTGCTAGAAGACATAGAGAAGCTTGAACTGGAGATTGTACTGCCTGAAGAGGAAATAAAGAAGCTGAGAAGAGAAGCCATTGTACCAGGAGATAGTTCATCAAGGATGCAGTTGCAAGTGCGTTCAAGTGTGATGGACAAAGTCAAGGAGACACAATTTTAAGACGAGACGCTTTGCAAACTCAGAGATCAAGTGCTGGTAGGAACACTTGAAGGATTCTCAATCGCTAGCGATGGAGCACTGAGGCATGGTACGAGACTTTGCATACCAACTGGCGAACTGAAGAATGAGCTGATGCAAGAAGCGCACCAGTCGCAGTATTCCATACATCCAGAGCTAATAAAATATATCGGGATATACGTACTGTAGTATGGTGGTATGGAATGAAGAAGGACGTATCCAGGTTTGTTGTTAGATGCTTAATTTGTCAACAAGTAAAAGCCAGCAGACAAAGACCAGCAGGATTGTTGCAGCCGCTAGACATTCCGGAGTGGAAGTGGGAACACATAACGATGGACTTCATGTCAGGACTGCCTCGATCCCAAGGAAGGAAGGATGCCATTTGGGTTATTGTGGACGACTGACGAAGTCAGCTCACTTTATTTCCTTCAAGGTTGGTCTATCCCACCGAGAAGTTGGCAGCACTGTACATGCAGCATATCTACCGGATTCATGAAGTTCCGGTAAGTATTGTATCTGACAGAGATACCAGATTCATCTCTCACTTCTGGAAGAGCTTGCATGATAGTTTGGGAACACAATTGAAGTTCAGCACCGCTACCATCCCCAAAATGACGGACAATCGGAGAGAACCATCCAGACGCTAGAGGACATGCTGAGATCTTGCGTCTTAGAATTTGGAGGGTCTTGGGAAGACCATTTGCACTTGGTAGAGTTCTCCTACAACAACAGCTACCAAGCTAGCATCGGTATGACTCCATTCGAGGTACTTTATGGACGTCGTTGCCGCACTCCACTTGCTTGGGATGACGTAGGAGAAAGAGTATTGCTTGGACCTGAGATGGTGACCGATGCAGCAGAGAAGGTAAAGGTGATTAGAGACAAACTGAGGATAGCTCAGGACAGGCAGAAGCACTGGGCAGATAGCAGTCGTCGACCACTAGAGTTCGAAGCAGGAGATAATGTCTTCGTCAAGATTTTCCCTACCAGAGGAACTATCAGATTCGACAGAGCAGGAAAGCTGAGCCCCAGGTACATCGGCCCATTCGAAGTTTTGAGCCGAGTCGAAGAAGTAGCGTACCGATTAGCTCTACCAGCTAATCTTGAAGGCGGTGGACAACGTCTTCCATGTTTCACAGCTCAGACGCAACATCCTGGATTCGAGTCACATCTTGGACCATTCGGAGCTGGAGATTGGACCCAGCCTCACAGTACCAGAGAAGCCAGTGGCAATTTTAGACAGAGGTGAGAAGAAAACCAGAAACTCTGTGACGCCCATAGTCAATTATGTGGCGACACAATTTCCCAGGCGAGTCTACCGGGGAGCGAGAAGACGAGATCCGGGAGCAGTATCCATATCTATTTGAGACCTGAGGTAACTCCTAACCCTATCCTTTAATTTCGAGGACGAAATTTTCTAAGGAGGGAAGGTTGTGAAATCCGTAAAAATTTGGTTAATTAATGGATAATTTATTAGCTAAATTTTTATTATAATCATTATTAATTGTTAATTTAGGAAAATAGTATTTTTTTAGAAAAATTATTTTTATATTCATGGAATGTTATTTTGGCCTGACCCGTCCCGAACCCATCTTGACCCTTTTCCAAAAACCGAAAACCAAATCTCGGTTTTTTTTTCCGAAACATTTTTTTCATTACTTAAATCTATGTATATATTACATTTATTAATTATCCTTTTAAGGAAAGAATTTATTTCCTTTCCTTTCCATTACTCTTTCTCTCTCTCACTCTGAAGACTTTTTCGTAGTCGAAACTGCCGACCCCCTCGGTTCCCCTTCCGAAACCGCCAGCCACCGCCGCCCCTTTCTCTTCCGTAACTCCTAGCTTCTTTTCCCTATATATGGCTCCTCTCCCCCTTCATCATTTTCCATCCTTTCCCCCAAGCCCTAGCCCCAAATCACGAGTTTGGGACCCGCCTGATACCTAAGCGTTATCAAAGTTCGAAATACCTTTTTTAATGACGGTTTGGACTAATTCTGGGCTTTTTATAACATTTATAAAACAAAGCATTATTAATATTTTAGAGCGGTGGCAAACTTGTAGTATTTTGCAAACTTATTAATATTAAGCGTTCAAAATATTAGGGCTCGGTCCAGCGTCCTCTTCCTCTTCCTCCGCTCCTCCTCCTCATCTTCCTCTTCCTCCGCTCCTTCCATTTCCCCTCTCCTCCTCCTCTTCCTCTTCCTCGTGGCTCGGAAGTCGAAGACCAATCCCCATACCTAGACCTGGCTGCCCCTCCCCTCGTATGGGAACTCCTACACGATAGCAAGGTCTCCACCCGAGCGGGACGGCGAGATGCGCCTCCCTGGCCTCGACGAACCCCCTCGAGTGCGTCTTCACCTTCCAGGAGATCATGGATGCGACGAACAAGTTTGACGAGGGCCTGCTCCTCGACATCGGCGGCTTCGGAAAGGTCTACAAGGGGACGCTCGATGTCACGTCCCAGAACCAGAATACTGGAGAGCAGGGGATAGACACAGCCAGCTACGTACATTGAAGTATAATCTACCTCGATATACGGTCACGGCTGTCTTGATACATGAGAGTTTATCTACAAGTCAACAGTCTCCTATGGTCATGAACAAGCCTAATTCTCAATCTCAAGCAAGTAAGTAAATGTTACAAGATGTTAGATCATCAGACATACAAAGTAAGGCTTCCCAAACATTACATATTCAGATGATCATGAATCTAGTCATACAAAACGTGAAGACTAGCAAGAGTTTCAGTCATACATGATCAACCCTAGGATTTGTCAATCATGACAGCCCGTAGGCAGACAGTAAGTAAAGTTGCAAACGAGCTAACACTTGCTCGGCAGCTAAACACCTCAAAAGAATATTTTTACAAGGGAGTGGGAGAGCAAAATAAGAACCCACTCGTTGCCAGGATTGCGCCTAGTGGTCACCATCTGGCTGGAAGACAGGGAGATCCTCGGGACCTACTCCAAAATCTGGCCATACAAAACCAGCTGGGTCAGACCCCAGAAAGAGCAAGTGCCACAAGGGAGGCTTCACTTAAGAACTAAAACTAGCATATTAGCACACGATACATAAAGGATAACAAAATACATGAGTAAGAGAAAACAAGGTGATAAACGATAAGACAACTAAGGGACTGTTCCGGTAGCCAAGTTACAACCCGTAAACCAAACAAGGACCGGGGTTGTAACCCTTCACCTGAACAGAGCTTAGTCTCCGACCAATTATCGACAAGAGTAAACATAAACAGTAAAGTGCTAAAGTAATCATAGACTGGCATTGAAAGGCTAGACTGGACTCCATTCATCATTCACGGTCAAACAATGAGTATGGCTTGATACTTTAACTAACTAGGGTTATCACAAGCCTAGTTACTAGCAAGATGCATCGAGATGTTCTAACAGCCACAAGCCCTGCAGTCTTAATCCAGGTTATCAGGTCACAAGTTGAGAGAGTTGGATTATGTGACTTGGGGGTACAACACATGACAGTGTGCTAGAAATGTGCCCTACTCGACGGCAGGCTACAAGTCCAATTAGAGAGCCTAGATAACGGGACTGTCTGTAGCTGAAAAATCTCTTTATGGACTACTTGATTAATCTAGTCATTATCCTAGTCAGGTTCAGTATGAATTCCTGACCGTGGAAATCAGGAATTCATATCCTAGACATGATGTAAGACAAGACATATAGCTTATACAAGCACAAACATCCACGGTGTCAAGACAAGAGTAACTTAGCAAGGCATATCGAGATTATCATATAGGTTTACTTTATCAAGTCATTCGTCACAACGGACCATCATCAAGAATTATCATGTCAAGTTACTTGTCAAGAGTGCACCACGACGGGTCACTATCAAGAATTATCATGTTACTTGATACTTGTTAAGAGTGCGCCTTAACAGGCCACTATCGTATTCTAACCTTACATTATCATGAATGAGAGAAACTTACATAAAATAACTAATAATATATTATTGAAGCCAAGGAAAATATCTACAACTTTTATGTTTTGAGTTTTTCAAGATTTTAGCTACAAAATAGACCAAACGGGCAAAAACAGTCATTTGGAGTGACATACGCGCAAGTTGCGCGGGAAAATCTCCCACGGCGCACATTGCGCGGCAGAAAATCGTACGGGAGCACGGCCGCGCAAGTTGCGCATTGTGCGCGGGCAAAATTTCCTATGGCGCATGTTGCGCGCAAGCACGGCACGCGGGCGCGCGGCAGAGAAGTGCGCGGGCGCGCGGCCGCGCAAGTTGCGCATTGTACGCAGGCAATACACGGCGCACGTTGCGCGCAAGCGCAGCGCACGGGCGCACGGCAGAGAAGTGTGCGGGTGCACGGCACGCAAGTTGCATATTGCGCGTGGGCAAAATCGCCCACGGCGCACGTTACGCGCAAGTGCGGCGCGCAGGCGCGCGGCAGAGAAGTGTGCGGTCGCGCGACGTGCAAGTTGCGCATTGCGCACAGGAAAAATCGCCCACGGCGCACGTTGTACGCAAGCGCGGCGCGCGGGCGCACGGCAGCAAAGACACTGAGCGCGGCATTATTCATCGTCCCGACAGCACCAAAAGGTGTGGGGAACCCATGAACTCAAAAATGGTATAACTTTCCCATACGAAGTCGAAATCAAACAATTAAAAAGAAAAAATTGGGTAGAATTGAATTTCCTACAACTTGGAACTATTAGATTTCAAAAATAACCAAGTTTTAGAGATCAAAACCAAAAAAACCTGAAAAGTTATAAACTTAGATCTACAAGAATCCATCCATCAAATCCAAAAATGTCAAGTTCTAAAGAGGCTTAGAATGAAGTAAGGAAGGAAATGGAACAATAAAACTTAAGATCCATCATGAAGTAAGTTGTACTTGCCTAGACTTGGTAGGTGGGAGGAGTAAATGAAGAAGATGAAGAAGTAAATACAAATAATGGAGGAGAGAGAAGAAATTGACTTATATAGCAACCCCTCTCATCTCAACCCAATATAAACCAAACCAAGCCAAGCCAAGTCATGTTGAACCAAGTTGAACCAATCAAGTCAAGATTTAAACCAAGGCTAAGCTAAGCAAGATAAGTAAAAATACGGGCCATCTGACAATTGTCAGAAATCCGTATACGTATCCTGAAAATACGTATAACAGAAAACGGGAGTGACAACTCTAACCACCTTAAAAGAATTTCGTCCTCGGAATTTAATTAAGAGGCTAGAGGTGTCGGGACGAGCTACACTAATACTGGCAATCTATGACTAGCAGTCAACCAAGCAATCATTCATGCAGCAAGAAAGTAAAAGTAAAAGCATAAGGCATAAGGAAGACATTATACCTTATGAGCCAAACAAGTGTGGATATCGCGAGCGGATATCATCCTCACGCTCCTACGTTGACTCACCTAAAGAGTGATGACCCCAAGCAACATGGACTAACTTAATAGTCTTGTTCTTGAGTATCTTCTCCCTTCGGTCCAATATGGATACGGATCTTTCCTCATACGAAAGGTTGGTACCAACAACCAATTCCGAATGATCAAGGATATGGCTCAGATCCGGGATATACCGTTGTAATTGAGATAAATAGAAAATGTCATGTACCTCACGTAACGACGGTAGAAGAGCGAGACGATAGGACACATCACTTACTCGCTCGAGAATATCAAACGGTCATATATACCTAGGACTAAGCTTTCCCCGTACGCCGAATCGAATGATGCCACGGGTAGGCGAGATCCTGAGGAATGGTCGCCGATAGAAAACTCAAGAGGGCGCCGATGAGAATCGGTAATGGCGCTGACGATCTTCTGCAACTCGAAGATTATCTCTGACTTGTCTGACCACCTCGATTGTCTGCGTAATTATTTTTGGACCAAGCATCTACCTCTCGTCGACATCATCCCAAGCTAAAGGTGATCTGCACTTTCTGCCATACAGTACTTCAAAGGGTGCCATCTGGATACTAGCCTGGAAACTGTTATTATAGGAGAACTCCACGAGATACAGGTGATCTTCCCACGAACCACCAAAGTCGAGTGTACATGACCGCAGCATATCTTCAAGAGTCTGGATCGTGCGCTCTGACTAACCATCTTTCTGCGGATGATAAGCTGAACTGAACTTGAGTCGAGTCCCCAAGCTCTCTTGAAGACTCTGCCAAAAGTACGATGTGAATCTTGAATCTCTGTCGGATACAATACTGACTGGTACTCCATGCAACCTGACTATCTGTCTGAGGTACATCTCTGCTAGCTGATCCGTCGACTGACCAACTCTAAAGGGGAAAAAATGAGCCACCTTTGTGAGACGATCAACTATAACCCATATAGCATCTCTTCTAGCTGGGAATTTAGGTAACCCAGTTACAAAATCCATGGTAATGTGCTCCTATTTCCATTCTGGGATCGATAGAGGTTGAAAAAATCCAACTGGCCTCTGATGTTCAGCTTTAACTTGTTGGTAAACTAAACAATGAGAGACAAATTGGGCTATCTCCCTCTTCATGCCATTCTACCAGAAATGCTGACGGATGTCTCGGTACATCTTCGTGCTACCGGAATGAATGGAATACTGAGAACTGTGAGCCTCTGTCATGATCTTCTGTCTGATATCACCACTGGGTACACAAAAATGTCTCCCATGTCGAAGTGTGCCATCCTCATGAATACATAACTCTGGTCTCCGTCCTGCTACACATTCTGCCCTAAGCCGCTGAAGCTTAGAATCTGCTGACTGAGCTAACTTAATTCTTTCAACTATACTGGACTGAACTTGCATGCTGGCCATCAATGCCACATTGGTAGGAAGAACTACTTCTATTCCCATCTTCTGAAGGTCTGCTAATAACTCTGGTTGTGTTGTTAGAAAATAAGCTCCTGCTCTTCTGCTCAATGTATCTGCAACAATGTTGGCCTTCCCAGGATGATACTGCAGGTTGATGTCATAATCCACAAGTAGCTCTAGCCATCTTCTTTGACGCATGTTGAGATCCTTCTGGGTAAATACATACTTAAGACTCTTGTGGTCGGTAAAAATCTCCACCCGATCCCCATATAAATAATGCCTCCACAACTTGAGTGCGAAAACTATCGCTGCTAATTCCAAGTCATAGGTTGGGTAATTTCTTTCATGATCACGAAGCTGACGTGATGCATAAGCTACTACCTTACCATGTTACATCAAGACGCATCCCAATCCTCTGCCGGAAGCATCACAATAAACTGAAAATACTCCAGTCCCATCTGGAAGTGTGAGAATGGAAGCCGTCATCAATCTTCGCATCAACTTCTCAAAGGAACTCTGACACTCTGCTATCCAAGCAAACTGTACATCCTTACGGGTCAACTGCATCAGTGGTGCTGAAATCCGAGCAAAGTCTAATACAAACTGCCGATAATAGCCAGCCAATTCTAAGAAACTCCGAACTTCTACGATGGTGCTAGGTGCTGGCCATGTCTCTATGGACAATATCTTCTGGGGGTCAACTTCCACTCCACCTCTTGTGATGATGTAACCTAAGTACAAAATGCGATCAAGCCAAAATTCGCACTTACTGAACTTTGCATACAACTTGTGCTCCCTAAGAATATGAAGAACTATACGAAGATGCTGCTCATGCTCTCCCTCGTTCTTGCTATAGACTAAGATGTCATCTATGAACACTATCACGAACTGATCCAAATAGGGCATGAAGATACGATTCATGGGATCCATGAATACGGTCGGTGCATTGGTCGCTCTAAATGGCATAACAAGGAACTCCCAATGTCCATATCTAGATCTGAATGCTGTCTTCGGGATGTCTTGCTCTCTGACTCTGATTTAATGGTACCCTGACCGCAAGTCAATCTTCGAGAATAGTGCTGCCCTATTGAGCTGATCAAATAAATTATCTATCCTTGGTAGAGGATATCTGTTCTTGATTGTCACAGAGTTCAAGGTACGATAATCAACACATAATCTTGACGTACCATCCTTCTTTTTCATAAGAAGCATCGGGGCTCCCCAAGGTGATCCAGTAGCACGAATGAATCCCTTGTTTCTGAGTTCTTCAATCATCTTGTACAAGATCTCTAATTCTGAAGGTGCCATTCTGTAGACTCTCTCTGACACTGGTGTTATCCCTGGAATCAAGTCGATAGTAAACTTTATCTCTCTCTCCGGTGGCATACCTGGAAGCTCTTCGGGAAACACATCAGAAAACTCTTCTACTACTCTGGGAAATTGAACTGCTTCTTCTACTGCCATCCGCAATACTGGTGGAGAAGGTTCTACTTCGTCTATAGAAAATAAAAACTCTTCTTCGCCAGAAATACCAAAAATAATCTTGCCAACATGGCAATCTATTCTTGCGTATTGATCCTTCAACCAATCCATTCCTAGGACCACATCATAGTCGGCTATCGAAAATTCTATCAATCTAGCAGGAAACTCTCTACCGCTAACTACTATTCGACACGAGGAATAGACTCTATCTACCCCCACACGACCATTACCAGTAAGTATATTGAGCCTTACTGATAATGACTCAGGCTCCAGTCCTACCCGTGTTGCAAATCGTACAGACATAAATGAATACGATGCACCCGAATCAAATAATACTGATGATGGAAAAGAGTTGACGAGAATGATACCTGCCACCACCTCACTTGAAGCTAACTCTTATGCTACGGTCAGAGCCATAGACTGACCTTGTCCTCTTGGTGCTGGTACCCTCTGCTGGTGACCTCTCTGTCTGTTCTGAATCTGAACCTGGGCATACTACTGAGCCTGAGGCGGCAATGGCCTCGGAGGATGATACTGCTGCTGCACTGGTGCTGGACCCCTAACCGATGGACTGGTTAGGTTTGATGACGACGAACTGGCTCTATTCGGACAGGACCCTATCTTGTGATCTGAAGTCCCACAATCCAAACACAATCCCTGTGCTCTACGACACTCTGATACTACGTGCCCTGGCTTCCCACAATGAGTGCAACCCATTGTGGAAGACTGCTTCTGCTTCTGTTGCTGAGGATACGCCGACATCGAGTGCTGAATCGACGAAACTGTGGTCGCCCTCCTAGGAGCTCCAATAGTCAAGGCCCTAGCTGCCGGGGCGGGTGCTGAAGACTGGGACATCTTCCCATGAGACCTCTTCAGCCCTCCGCTTCTATCTACAATCCTCTGCAAAGTATACTCATGCCTCTTCGCTGCTCGTAAGACGGCATCAAACGTCTGGTGCTTAAACTGCTCCACTGATATGATAATCTCTAGGTGGAGCCCCTGCTGGAATCGCTGGGCTCGATCCAATTCGGTTGCCACCAAGGTAGGAGCAAATCGACTGAATCTAGAAAACTCGACCGTATATCCATCGACCGTCCTGCCCATCTGCTAGAGATTAGTGAATCTCGTCTGCAGATCATACCGAGCTACCGCATCGAAGTACTTGGTCTAGAACTTGTTGTTAAACACCGCCCATAAGACAGGCGGCGGTAATCCAACTGCTAGCATCGCCCACCAGCTGCGGGCTAAGTCTAATAACTGCAGGTGCATAACGGCCACCTTCTCATTCTCAAGAATCCTAGCTGCTTCTAGGACAACCTCTGTGTCCTGAAGCCATGCATCAGCAGCAATAGCATCTTCAGTGCCGTCAAAGAAGGGAGGGTTCGGACGCTTGAAGCTGTTGGCCGCGTTGTTCCTTTGGTAACCAACTCTGCCCATGGCATCTTGTACTGTCTAGTACAGGGCATCGCCCCAACAATTTTGAGATGCAAGCAATTCCCTGATGAGACCCACCAGGGTTCCATTATCGGGCTCTGCAGGCTGGACGGGTTGAACTGGGGGCTCTGGATCCCCGGAATGCATGACTCAGGAGGCCGCTCCAGAGTGCTGGGCTTGGTCTTCAGGTTGATGTTGGTCCACTGGAGGTGCTCCGCCTTGCTGATCGGTAGGACCAGGAACAATGCCGCTGAAGAAACGACATGAGGAACAATCAGGAAGGACCATGATAGATCGAGGATATAAACATGCGATCAGGTCAAGATTTTGGAAAGATTAGAAGACACGAGTAGAGATCAAGGGCGAGTGCTGATTGAGATATCTATTCAGTGAAACCCTCGCACATCTTGATTTACATGACCTGCATGGGCCACCACTTAAACCGTGTCACGCCCCAAAACCAGAATACTGGAGAGCGGAGGACAGACAGAGTCAGCTACGTACATTGAAGTATAATCTACCTCGATATACGATCACGACTGTCTAGATGCATGAGGGTTTATCTACAAGCCAACAGTCTCTTATGGTCATGAACAAGCCTAGTGTCTCAATCTCAAGCAAGTAAGTAAATGTTATAAGATGTTAAATCATCAGACATACAAAATAAGGTATCCCAAACATTACATATTTAGTTGATCATAAAGCTTGTCATACAAAACGTGAAGACTAGCAAGAGTTTTAGTCATACTGATCAGCCCTAGGATTTGTCAATCATGTTACAGCCCGTAGGCAGACAGTAAGTAAAGTTGCAAACGAGCTAACACTTACTCGACGGCTAAATGCCATAAAAGAATATTTTTACAAGGGAGTAGAAGAGCAAAATAAGAACCCACTCGTTGCCAGGGTTGCGCCTAGTGGTCACCATCTGGCTGGAAGACAGGAAGATCCTCGGGAGCTATTCTGAAATCTGGCCATACAAAACCAGCTGGGTCAGACCCCAGAAAGAGCAAGTGCTACAAGGGAGGCTTCACTTAAGAACTAAAACTAGTATATTAGCACACGATACGTAAAGGATAACAAAATACATGAGTTAAAGAAAATAAGGTGATAAACGATAAGACAACTAAGGGACTGTTCCGGTAGCCAAGTTACAACCCGTAAACCAAACAAGAACCGGGATTGTAACCCTTCACCTGAACAGAGCTTAGTCTCCGACCAATTGTCGACAAGAGTAAACATAAACAGTAAAGTGCTAAAGTAATCATAGACTGGCATTGATTAGATAAGGCTAGAGTGGACTCCATTCATCATTCACGGCCAAACAATGAGTATGGCTTGATACTTTAACTAACTAGGGTTATCACAAGCCTAGTTACTAGCAAGATGCATCGAGATGTTCCAACAGCCACAAGTCCTGCAGTCTTAATCCAGGTTATCCGGTCACAAGTTGAAAGAGTTAGCTTAGGTGACTTGGGGGTGCAACATATGACAGAGTGCTGTAAATATGCCCTACTCGACGGTAGGCTACAAGTCCAATTAGAGGGCCCAGATAACGGGACTGCCTGTAGCTGGAAAATCTCTTCATGGACTACTTGATTAATGTAGTCATTATCCTAGTCAGGTTCAGTATGAATCTCTGACCATGGAAGTCAGGAATTCATATCCTAGACATGATGCAAGACGATACATGATACAAGAACAAACACCCACGGTGTCAAGACAAGAGTTACTTAGCAAGGCATATCGAGATTATCATGTAGGTTTACTTTATCAAGTCTAGAGTGCATCACAACGGACCATCATCAAGAATTATCATGTCAAGTTACTTGTCAAGAGTGCACCACGACGGGTCACTATCAATAATTATAATGTTACTTGATTCTTGTTAAGAGTGCGCCTTAACAGGCCACTATCGTGTTCTAACCTTACATTATCATGAATGAGAGAAACTTGTATAAAATAACTAATAACATATTGTTGAAGCCAAGAAAAAGATCTACAACTTTTATGTTTTGAGTTTTTCAAGATTTTAGCTACAAAATAGCCCAAACGGGCAAAAACAGTCATTTGGAGTGACCTGCGCGCAAGTTGTGCGGGCAAAATCGCCCACGGCGCACGTTGCGCGCAAGCACGGCGCACATTGCGCGGCACAAAACCGTGTGGGTGCGCGGTCGCGCAAGTTGCACATTGTGCGCGGGCAAAATCGCCTACGACGCACGTTACGCACAAGCACGGCATGCGGGCGCACGGCAGAGAAGTGCGCGGGCGCGCGGCCGCGCAAGTTACGCATTGCGTGCGGTCAAAATCGCCCACGACTCACGTTGCCCGTAAGCACGGCCTGCGGGCACACGGTAGAGAAGTGTGTGGGCGCGTGGCGCGCAAGTTGCGTATTGCACGCGGGCAAAATCGTCCATGGCGCACGTTGCGTGCAATCGCGTCGCGCGGGCGCGCGGCAGAGAAGTACGCGGGCGCACGACGTGCAAGTTGCGCATTGCACGCGGGCAAAATCACCCACGACGCACGTTTCGCACAAGCGTGGCACGCGGGCGCACGTCAGAGAAGTGTACGGGCGCACGGCGCACAAGTTACACATTGCGCGCGGGCAAAATCGTCCACGGCGTACGTTATGCGCAAGCGCGGCGTGCGAGCGCACGTCAGAGAAGTGCGCGGGCGCGCGGCGCACAAGTTGCACATTACGCAAGGGCAAAATCGCCCACAGCGCACATTGCGCACAAGCGCGGCGCGCGGGCGCGCGGCAGCGAAGACACTGCGCGGGACACTGTTCATCGTCCCGACAGCACCAAAAGGTGTGGGGAACCCATGAACTCAAAAATGGCATAACTTTCTCATACGAAGTCGAAATCAAGCGGTTCAAAAGCCAAAATTGGGTAGAATTGAATTTCCTACAACATGGAACTATTAGATTTCGAAAATAACCAAGCTTTAGAGATCAAAACTAAGAAAAACCAAAAAGTTACAAACTTAGATCTACAAGAATCCATCCATCAAATCCAAAAATGTCAAGTTCTAAAGAGGCTTAGAATGAAGTAAGGAAGGGAATGGAACAATAAAACTTAAGATCCATCATGAAGCAAGTTGCACTTGCCTAGGCTTGGTAGGTGGGAGGAGTAAATGAAGAAGATGAAGAAGTAAATACAAATAATGGAGGAGAGAGAAGAAGTTGACTTATATAGCAACCCCTCTCATCTCAACCCAATATAAACCAAACCAAGCCAAGCCAAGTCATGTTGAACCAAGTTGAACCAATCAAGTCAAGATTTAAACCAAGGCTAAGCTAAGCAAGATAAGTAAAAATACGGGCCACCTGACAATTGTCAGAAATCCGTATACGTATCCTGAAAATACGTATAACGAAAAACGAGAGTGACACTCGAGGACGACACCAAGGTGGCCGTCAAATTTGTGAGGAAAAAAAGATCCTAGTGCCTATGCCTCTTATTCTTGTTTTCCTTTTCGTTTAATAAAATTACATATATTTGTCCCTGGCTGTGAAGAATGAGATTGGGGAAAATCCAAATATGTTAGAATTATCAAATAGTAACCCTCTTTCCTCCTTGCTATTAAACCACAAAAGCCCTAAAATAAACCTGGAATCGACAAGAGAGAAGAGAACATTCTTTGGAGAAAGTTTATTGAATGTGACCCTCCTCTGGCAGCGAACCTTATCTTCTTGATCTTCATCGATAGACTCGTCAACAATGATCTAGGTCAGTAATTTGATTCCTTTAAGAAATTCGTTTTCCTTTGCTTCCGTTGATCAATGATTCGAAATTCTCAGATCTAACATGAGTGGATCAGTCCGAACTCCTTTAGGGATCTGTTCGAGATCGACGAGTTCTTCGTTCGATCAATCCATTCTTGGTGAATATCAATCCCGAATTTGAGTTCAAATCGGAGGACTTTATTGTGGATATGGTTTACCGAATTTGAGTATCGATCCTTATTCTTGGTGAGTATCGATCCATTCTTCATCTTCTTGATCTTCTACTATATTGGCTGGAAAGAGGACTTTATTATGGATATGGTTTACTGTCTACTTTGGTGATGTAGTGAAATTAAACTGCTTCACATCATTCTAGATGAAGTATTCTCTTGGTGTCCTTGTTGATCAATGTTCTCTTATTAAATAATACTTGGTACAAGAAATAGTATTTCAATTCAGTTTACTGACAAGCTGTTCTGTTTACTAGATATTTTGGCCAGAATTAATTTTTTATATCAGGTCTTGTAGGAGATGATATAATACGCAACCGTGTTTTAGAAGCACTTTACAGGCGTATTATGCGAGCAGAAAAAGAGAAGAAATGCTTTAGGGTTATCATAGTTATACCCCTTTTGCCAGGATTCCATGTTTTTTCTTTTCTTGTATCATACTTTATTTTTATATGAAAGTTTTCCTGAGCATCTGTTTCCTCAGGGAGGTATTGATGATGGTGGTTCTTCATCTGTGAGGGCCATAATGTACTGGCAATATCGTACCAATTACAGAGGGCCAAATTCTATATTGCAGAATCTTTATGGCTTGATGGGTCCAAAAGCCAACAATTATATATTCTTCTATGGTCTCAGGTCATATGGGAAACTTTCTGATGGAGGCCGTTTAGCTACCAATCAGGTGATTTCTTTCAGCTATTTACATATTTTTTGCATGAGTCTTGATGTAATTTCTCCTCCATGTGAAATATAACTTGGTTGCCTTAGTTTCTAAGAACTTGTAGTTGCATTGCATCTTATCTTGTTATGTTGCCAACTACTACACCATTATTTTCTTTTGCATGATTTATTTTGTTATATGTCCAGTATGTAGTTACAAGTTACAACAATCTAATCTAGTCTACTCGGTGTGTGAGCTTGAGCTAGCTGTTCGAGGACAGTCCATCTTGTCTTGATGTTGGGTTGTTGATCTTGCTGATCTACAAAGCCAAGATCAAGGTATAGTTGGCTTCCTTTGTTTGGGCTTGAGTAAGCCCTTATATGGATTCAAATCTCTGATTGTGTCCTCTCTGTATGGCATATAGCAGACAAGTTATGAATTAATGCACTTTTCAAAATTACCCTCCCCTGCAGGATTCAAATTTGTTTTTATATGAAAACTCAAAAAACAATGCAAGCTCACGCTTCTTTAATATGACTAGTGAAATCTTCAAGATAGTTCCTGAGCTTGATTTATTCTCATGCGACCTTTAAATTCCAAACCTACAGGGAAAAGCCTGTTTGCTCTGCTCAGTTCATCTTACTGCTATGTCCTAGCAAGATCTCCAATAATGATAATTCAGTTAGGCTTCTAATCAATATGGATGCTATTAGAATTAATCATTCACGATGACGGAGATGTAGTATATTAGAGGCCTATCTGAATTATATTGAAAGCTTATCTTGAAGATAGTTCCTCAGCTTGATTTATTGACCCATCATATAATATTATATATAATCCTGGAGGTGTTTTTGTTTACTTAGGATTAATCATTCACCATGACAGAAAGATAGAGATGGATGTTCATAGAGTTTGGGATATCTTTGTTGTTGTTGAGTGAGGGTTACTTGATCATGCATATGGAAGTGTCTGAGTACTTGTAATAGAATGGTCATATTGAATGATTATACTTGTTACATCATTTACATGAACATCCCATTCATGGTTTTCATTCCAGTGTTTTCTTTCTTTTGACTTGTACCACATCATCAATGTTCTATGCTCTTAATTTTGTTTTGCAGGTGTATATACACAACAAATTGATGATAATTGATGATCACATGGTGTTAATTGGATCAGCTAATATTAATGATAGGAGTTTGTTAGGATCACGGGACTCTGAGGTATTTATACTACCTTTTGTTAACATTGTCACTTATTTTACTATAATTTTAATATCTTTTTTTTAAAACCAGAATATCAGGATTTATTTCGGAAAGGATTAGAGTTATTACCGGGCTAGGTCTGGCCCAAGCGTGGTACACCAGACATGGACCTGGTACTCCCTCGGGTTCAAGTGACCCCGACCCTACCTGTTTAAGTTTTGGGTGGGGTCCGGGTCCGGGTCCAGGTCCAGGCCCTCTACATTGAGCTTTACCAACATATTTACATGAACTCTGGGTTGTTTCTGGGCTTCCAAAAAAAGTCGATATATTACCATCATATGTAGCCTTGTCCTAGTTTTTTGCCTCAGGTTCGGACAGGGTCCCTGGAAGGATATATTTATGGGGACAAGGAGCTGGCTTAATAGTACTCTTGGGTTCTCTTTTGAAACTCGACCCACCTGACTAAGTTGGGGCCCAGAAAAATTCAGTCAACCTCCCAGGCTAGGTTCCGGTATTGGATCAAAATGACATTCGCGGAATGGATTCATGTCAAGAAATTACTTGACTTATACCTTGTTTTGAATTCAGTTGGCTTCCAAATTATTTGGATCTTCAGTTTCAGCTTGACTTGAATAGTGGCGAAAACCTTAAGAAAAAGAGCTTCACTCTCGAGCTTTACTTGTCTTGATGGAAGCTCGACTTGGCACATAACTTTAAAAAAGGAGAGTCCTATAGGATTCTTGTTTACTTATGTAAGTCGATTCAAGCTTCACTTGGCTCGTTGGAAGCTCGACTGGCACAAGTTCTATAATGCTTGCTTGCTAGTCAAAAAAGGATAGGGCTGCAAATGAACAGAGCAATTAATATCGGGGCGATCTTGTGGGCTGGGTATCTGGTGGACGTGAACTGTGGCACCTACGTCCGGTGGATGTCAGCTTCGCGAAGGATGATCGGACCATCGGGGCGATATTGTGGGCTGGGTATCCTGGAGAGGCGGGTGGATTGGCAATTGTCCAGGTTCTATTTGGACAACACAATCCAGGTGAGGTTTTCTTCTTTGTTTCTACAAATTTGTCGTTATCAATCAACATCCATAAGGCCACGATACGGACTCAAGATACGAACACGGATACAGATAAGTTAAACTTACAATAGATTTTACCCAAATAAATAAAGTATATTGAACTTTGTTTTTATCTTTTTCAGGATTTTGCTACATGTTCTGTGGACAGTTTTGATGTGGCCAAGTTTTGATATGGACAATTTTGGTAGTTGTAAATATATATATATGTATTTGGATATTCAATGTAATAAAAATGTTGATATGTACTCTATTTTGAGAAATGTAATAAAGATGGTGATATATAATGTTAAGTTTTTGGAATGTAATATATATTGTGCAGTATAGAGCATTATAAATATGCTAATTTGAATAGTATAAAGTATTATAAATGTGCTGCATTGAGCCTATACATATTATGTATTCATAACGTTTTAAAATTGTTCTGAATTGTGCACTATAGATTAACTATTCATAACGCTTTTATAGAAACTATTTATGACGGTTTTTTTATAACGCTTTTAAAAAACATTTATAACACCCGTTTTCATAACGGTTGCTTTGGAAAAAAAAGCGTCATGGTTTGTCATTAATGACGCTTTTTAGCCGTCATTAAAAGGGTTTTTTGTTGTAGTGTTAGGGCTTATTTCCATCTTGACAATAGAGTGAAATATACATTTTAGGGTTTAGTTTTATGCATTATTTTGTGAGAAAAAGAAGTATTAGGGTTTGTATATTGTTTGTGAGGAGCCTTTGGGTGCTATCGAAATTGGGAATGAGAAGGAAACTAGGGTTTTGATTGAGATTGTGAGGATGAAAATAGTGGAGAAAAAGAAGGAAAAAAAGATGAGAAGAAAACTAGGGTTTTGATGGAGATGGTGATGATAAAAATGTGGAAAAGAAAAAGAAGAATATGAGAGAAAAACTAGGATTTTGGAAGAGAGAGAAAAAGTTGAAATAAAACTCAAAATTTGGGTTTGGGACAGCCCTAAGAGCAAAAAATTAGCTTATCCTAAGTAATTTTCTCTCAAATTCGGGCTAGCCCCAATACTGGCTAGTCCTGATAAAGTTTGATTGTTCCACCCTTATAAATAGCTTTTTTTTTAAAAGAGTTTTAACGAGACAATGTAAGTCACACTCACTTGAATTTCTGAAGAATATCCTTGTACTCTTTTCTTTCACTATGGATTTTATTTTTCAAAAGCAATTTTTTTTTGAAAAGTTTTTAATGAGGCAGTGATTAAAATGGACCACAGGGGAGTGTTGTAAATCATATCTATATGGATAACCACAAAAATTAGTGGTTGCCCTTATCCAAATGCACATAAACTCAATTATTTTCTCCTCTATTTATATGTGTTAATAATAGAAGTCCGTTGTGACTATTCGGCTACAAAATAATCTCTTCCTAACTTTTAGGCCTCGTTTGGTTCACGGAAGGAAAATTAATTCCGATGTATTTTCCATAGGGATGGGAGAGTAGGATTCATGTCAAATTTTCTTTCATGTGTTTGGTAAAACAAGAAAAATATTTAAGAAAGACCATTTGATTTTCCTTTTAGTGTTTGGCTGGTGCAGGAAAGTAAATCAAAAATTATCAATATTCCAATAATATTCGATGTCAGCATAATTAAAGTCAACAAAATACGAAGTGTTAATTGATAAAATAGACAATAACACGAGTATTTTTGATAATAAATGCTGTAAAATGAAAAGTAAAAATGAATCCCATGGGTTCGAGGAACCATTTTCCTCCTATTTTTTTCCTTTCAGAAAATACTTTCCAAGTTTGTGGCTACAAAACAAAGAAAGTAAACAAGTTTCCATTCTTTATTCCTTGCATCCGTGAACCAAATGAGACCATATAGCATATGTCATAATATATGATTCCACATTGTCCATGTGAATGCAGGACCTACTCCACGTAGAGCTGTTTGTTTGCATGTAAATGAAAATATCATCCAAAATATGTTGCATGTAGTATTTATTATTCAGTGTTATAAATTTATTGTTTAATTGTACACAAATAATGTTACGAAATTTACAAATTTGTTGTTTAGATTGATCTAGCTAGGGCATGTGGTTGTAACTTTTATTATGATAATTGGGATCCATTGTCTGGTGTACACTTAATTACATTGAAGAATAATGAAAATATGTAAATAGTTATGTATGATAGTGAGTTGCGTTATGATCATCTTAACTACAACAAAATTTAATAATAATAGAATATTTATTGTACCAATTTTATTATTTACGTTGAAATAAATATTAAAATTTACATGGATTTCTATTTAGAGGCAACAAAACACAAGTTGATTGAGACCTAAACTCTCTTTCTTATCCAGCTTCGACTTACCACATCTTCTGAAACCAACATCAGTATTTGGTGGCCACTTATTGGTCTCCAGTCCCATTCCATTTCTTGGAAAAATAAAACCAATGAAAAGAAGAAGCTCACTTCACCTCACAAGAAATTGCAATTATATATTCCTACATGACTTTGACTTATTGACGCAACTATGTTCAACAAGTCAAAGTCTTTGTCCTGAGAGCATCTCCAACCCTATTTTTCTTGTTTTGTATTACGAGCTCTATGTGCACAAGACAATATCTTTTTTATGAGACAAAATAATATTCACACAAAACAATAAGATTAAAAAAAAAATGTTCTCCAATACAAAAGTATTGAGAAGACAATAAAAAATATTTTTTCCAACTTCTAAAAAAGTCCTCCACTTTTTCATTTTTTTATAAGTATTTCTATTCATAATTGATGATGTGGAGATAAAGTCATTGTGAAGTACATTGTCTAGATCTAGACAACCAACTTCACATTGTCCTTGTCATGTCAACTTCATGATTTATTCTACATTTGTATTAAAGAAAGATTTTTGAAATGAAAGCTTATCATTTTATGTGGCAACCATTTTTTCTTAACTCACAATAGGATTGGAGATGCTCTTACTCTTCAGTAACATAGTGTATAGCTCCTTCTCAATAGGATTATAATTACTCGAAAAAAAAACAAGAAGTCAAAGTCATTGTAACAACGGACGTGATCACCGGCTGACGTGAAGGTCAATTATTAACCTCTTCTGATATCTTCGGGTCCCATTCGAAACAGGAAGCCAATGAAAGGCTGTCACGTCAGTCGGCGGTTACGTACGCGATCACAAACCGTGGATAATGTAACAGAATTCTGTAATTACGGAAATGCTAATTTATACGGAAGGTGACCCCAGCTGTGCCTCAAGGTGTTCATTGGGCCGGGCGGTCCGGTCCTCGGCTCTGGCCCAGCCCGGTCAAACCCGGTTTGGGCCGACCCGAGTCCGGCCAACGACCCGAACCGGCCCGACCCATCCACAAAACGGTCCGGGCTGGGTTGTGCCCCTAGACCCGATAGCCCGGCCCGGTCCGGCTCGGTTTGACCGCGGGTCCGGGCCATTCAAACCCGTCAAGCCCGACCGGCCAACACGGACTAGCCCGGTTGGCCCGGTTCGGCCAGTTTTTTTTTTTTTTGGTTAACGTTGGGCTACCAAACGACCATTTTATCCCCATTTTACTTATCGTTCTTGGACCGTTGGAAGATATTTTGGTCATTTTGCTAAAAATGACCAAAATATTCTTATAATAACTCTTTTTGGGGAATAAAATAGGTCATTTTGTACCCCAAAAAATCTATAAATAGGCCACAAATCTTCAAACTTAATCACACCAACAATTTCTTTTCTCTTACAATTTTTACATGCAATCTAGTGTGAAGAGACGATTTATATCATCGGTAATGATCAACCACTACCACAATATGTCACATTAGTGACGCCAGACGACGTTTTTAACTGGAGTCGCTAATCTCGTCGCTAATTGACATTTTTGGTAGTGAACTACCACCGCAACCGCAAGATCAGCAACCGCATCCTGCACCGCAACCCGCACCGCAACCCGCATCGCAATCTCAACACGCACCGCAAGAAGAGCTTGAGCTAGATTCGAAAAATTGGCATTATTTTAGCGAAGTTTATAATTAGCGTGCAAGTGGCGGTACCGAAAGAAGATACTCCACTAAAGTTCCTGTTGTATGTTTGCATTGTAGGAAATGATTAAAATGGGACCATAGTCATGGTATAGGAAAGCTACGCAGACATTTAAAATCATGTATCAATATCTAGTAATCTTGTATGAGTCATTAATCGCAGTTTATATACTAGTAATCTTGTACGAGTCTTTGTTCACATTAATTACAGTTTATGTACTAGTAATTTTGTATTAGTCGTTAATTTTTAAATTACGCAAATCTTCTATTAGTCATTCAATTATCTTGACATTACTCATTAATTTTTACTTTCTAATTTTATTTGCAAAAAATTCTTGTAATGTCTTACATTAACTTTTACTTTCTAATATGTACTTTTTTTAATATCTAAATGGTAGAAAGTATAAAAAATTTACTCATTAATTTTTACTTTCTAATTTTTTTCAAAACCTAAATGGTATAATATAAAAGATTTTTGTTTTTTTTGTTTTTTCCCCAAAAATCGGATTGGCCGGTTCAGCCCGGGCGGCCTAGTTCGGCCCAGTGCACACCTAGAGTTGTGCCCCCACCATCCCCTCCCCAGCTGTGCCCGCCCCGCCTTTAGTCAAAAGACGAATAAAAATGATCGGAGGAGTATATGACGCCACATTTTGTCTGGCTATCAGCGCACCTCGATCAAGTCTAAAGCTGAGCAACGCCAATGTCAAGAACAACAGACGAAATTAATTGATCTCATGGGGGAGATTGTCTGGATTCATTGCTTTTGGACAAAGAACCAAACGATGTTGAAGACAATATTTCTATAAATTTCACTCAGTAATAGCTACTTAGGATAAGAGCAAGGTGCTCCAAATATTATCATGAGGTCCCAAATTTATTTTTTTAAAAAGCATAAAAGTAGAATAGGTTGGATTTGTATGAAAATAGTAGAAAATGATAAAATATTTTAGTCCCAAAGATTATTTGGTCAAAAATTAATATAGAAAAAAATGTAAATCTAGAATTGGGTTCTAAATTGGTATTTATTATTCTACAAAATAATTTTCTACATTCTGAATCTAAAATTTTTCATGTCCAACCTATAGATCATGTGAGCAGATTGTGCCTGAAAATCTAGAAATTAAAGCCTATGATGGATCTTACTAATCTACAAAGTGAGCTCTTATATTCTAAATCTAGAAAATGAGTTGGACATTACTAATGATCCTCTAATACTGGACGGTACCGATCGATCATGATCATAAATTATTTTATACCAAATAATAGTTGTGCAATAGAAAGTAAAAACCAAGCCTTGCGAATCCTGGACCCTAATCCAACTCCAGGCTTCAGGCTGACCCGCAGTCTTTATGGGGCGGCTGTCTCAATTAATTTAATTATTTAAGTGCTCGCAATTTATTTAAATTATTCAATCAAAACCCACAAAATATAATAAATTAACGATGTTCGGGCTGGAAAGTACCCAATTGAGCCTTGCTTTGCATGTTCAGCCTCAACTACTTTAGGGTTTATCTTTATCGAGTCTAGCTTGAGATCGAAATTGTAAGATACTCTACAAAGATAATCAAATTAGCGACGCCAAAATACGTCACTAATCTGACTTATGTAGTTATAGTTAGCGACATAATTAGCGACATTTTGAACTAGTCGTTCAAGCAAATAATGTCGCCAAATGTTTCTGATATGACGTATTATGACGTTGGTAAAACGTCGCTACAACAACCTATTAGCGAGTAATTTTTACTCTTTTTTGGTTGACATGTCATACAAGTTGGTGACATGTCAGCGAAATGTCAACTAAGTTATAAGTTGATGTGTTAATCTGACATGGAAAGCAAAGTATCGACGTTCAATGAAGATGGACAACCGACATTACCTGGAAATTTAACTTTCAGGTATTAGTACGTCGTATGCCCCAGTTCCAAAATATTCGGAGCTAAGCCATGTGAAAATTGTCGGCTAATATGACTATAGATGAATCAATCCCTATTGGACCCACATGAGCGCACTTCCTTGTATATAGGTGGACTCCATTCCACAACTACTTTGTATCAGACATGTAAACTAATCTCATCCACAAATGAAGCAAGAACTAAATCAAAGCAAAGTACTTAATGACTAAAATATAAATGTTGAAATAAAAGACAATAATGAAATAGATACAACATAATACAATTTGACTGAAGTCTAATGGGAACAAACTCGTTAATACAATTATTGTAAAAAAAAAATACTGGAAGAATAACCAGATTCGAGTAACTGGTACCTAGATAAGTTATCCGAAACCTAACGCAAAAACCCTATCGCTGATCAGGGGTACCTAAACATGGATATGTTCTTGAGTGGATGCAATTAAATATTCTCACACCATATGAGGGCCATGACACACTACTAGGTATCAATATTGGCCAACAAGAAAGTCACATCACACTAGCATATGTGAGATTCCCCATCCATCTAACTTTGTGCATATGATTGTCCATTATCCCACCATTCGCACCTTCGATGGCTTGTTAGGGTAGATACTGTCACGCCTCGATTCCACAGAGTTATTCGTCCTCGCTTTTACCTCTGGTTACCAATCGTCCTCGTTTGGACGTGATATCGTACAAGTTCAAATTGTACTTGTACATGACAAAGATGGTACATAACTAATAATATTCAAATAAGAACACATTGCAGTGACACAAGCAGATAAATTGAAGATAATAATAATACATCTCTTTTATTGAATAGAACACATTGTTGATTCATAGTAGCAGAAACGAGTAGATAACTTGAAGTCATACGGAGATGTGTAGAAATAAGATGTGTAGAAATAAGTTTTCTTTTTGATAATTGAAATGGAGTATAAGGCTTGCACCAGAGTACAAAGCTTACAACAATACATTTCATATTACATTGATAGCCAATTGGAACACATGCCATATAGGCTTACATTTGATACTTGATACATTGGATTACAACTGGATATACCGACTTCGCCTTTAACTCTCTGGTACAACAAATATATAATATTCTATACATTATGCCATTTATAAACAGAAGGCATCATCTTCTGCAAAGAGAGCTTCTGTGTGTCCAAAAAAATCTTCAATACCACGGGACTGATCAAGATTATCATAATGTACTGAACTTCCCATGCACGAGCGCCTAAAAAGAGTGCCCACAACGTGGGTCAGTACACCACCATATACTGGCGAGCAGAACCAGCCCACTCACCTAAACCAATACTAAGTAATCATGTGAGCAAATATTTATTGATAGTGATCTTTCTATTTGGGGCCTAGCATCAATTAACAGCTCATGTAAGAAACAATAATAAATTATGGCAGTGTTCCTAGTAAGGCACCATTGTAGCATACTTGGTGTTATCATGTTCAACATGTGTTTGCCATTGATTATCAAAGAACAGAACAGTTTTATGGGAGAACTGAACTTTAATTCACAATACAAACTCGTTCGTACAAAGAGAGCCTAGGAACAAAACCTAGAAAAAATAATCTAAGTACAATTGTTTAGCTTTTTATTCTGGGGGGGTGACGGTAGAGGCTCGGGAAAGTGATATCAACTCTGCCTTACTCCTTGGACGATCGAACGCGGCCTTGGCTCCGGCGAAGAAGTGCTCTCTCTCTCTCTCTCTCCCTCTCTCTCTCTCTCTCTCTCTCTGCGTATTGCTCTGTGGGATGCTCTCTGTGTATATCTCCTGCTCTGTGTGTGCTTTTCTCTGTGTGTGTGCAAAGGAATGATCCCATGCTATTTATAGGAGTTTGTGCTGAGTGGGATATGGTCGCATCCTTGTGACTGCGCCTTGAAAAGTGGGCGGTTGGGGATCGGTTAAGATTAACTTTGATCTGTTTGTTGAAAATCAATATGGGCCGTTGTGTTGGTTGCAATAAATCTGTATTGTTATGATTTGTTGGCTGCAATAAATCTGCGTGGATAAGTCTCAGTCAATATTCTGTCACGTGTCCCAACCGCCATTATGCTGCAAGCCGCATGAATGGTGCATCATGGCAGAGCCGCATGAGGGTGGCCTCACAACTGAGCCGCATGAGGATGGCCTCACAACTGAGCCGCATGAGGGTGGCCTCACAACTGAGCCGCATGAGGATGGCCTCACAACTGAGCCGCATGAGGGTGGCCTCACAACCGAGCCGCATGAGGATGGCCTCACAACTGAGCCGCATGAGGATAGCCTCACAACCGAGCCGCATGAGGATGGCCTCACAACCGAGCCGCATTAGGGTGGCCTCACAACTGAGCCGTATGAGGATGACCTTACAACCGAGCCGCATAAGGGTGGCCTCACAACTGAGCCGCATGAGGATGGCCTCACAACCGAGCCGCATGAGGATGGCCTCACAACCGAGCCGCATGAGGGTGGCCCAGGCGGTCTGCATAGAGAACTTCTTTGGACTTTGTGAACTGCGTCGGCTATTTCAGAGATTTTCTCGTCTTTTGATGAGCATGACGCGTCTCTTCATTATGTTAAAGCCGTCAGAACTGTCACTTTATGTCAGAGCATTTAATGGCCAGCTGCAGGGAGTAATTATGGCCAGCTGTAATCGACCTGTTTTGAGTCGTATGGGGCCACGTGGCTCTTCCTGAGCCGCATAAAATTCCTAAGCCGCATGCGGCTCTCTGGGACTTTTCGAGCCGCATAGAACTCTTCAAGCTTTTGAGCCGCATGCTGAATCCGGGCCGCATATGAATTACTATTCTTTTTCATGCTTCTACAACATGTTATAGCAATACTCATAAAAGGCAACATTTAACAGCATTCTATTTAACATGTTAAGCAGACAAGTTGAACTAGCATGTATGATAAACATATCACATGTAAGTGATTTCCTACCGATAGTCGATTCCCTCGTACCTGCATTAAATACAGGTTATGAGATATACTTACTCTGCCTGCACAAAACATTCATTAGCGTGCATCCTAACTTCATGATTATTGGTGTTAATTCACCATTTAGGACGTTGTCATATAGGACTTCATAGGATATACGATAACTTCAAAGTAGGTAGCTAGCCTCTAAGAATGCTCCACAATACCACGTACCTTTAAAGTACGCTTACATTTCTGTCACTCTCGTTTTTTGTTATGCGTATTTTCAGTATACGTGTACGGAATGCTGACGTTTGTCAGGTGACCCGTAGTTAGACTTGTCTTGCTTAGCCTAATCCTGGTTTAATCTTGCCTTGGTTTATTTTGGTTCGTCTTGGTTCGTCTTGGCTTGGTTTGGTTTTGTGTGGTTTGAGATGAGAGAGGTTGATATATAAGTCAACTCTTCTCTCTCTTCCTTCATTACTTTCATTTATTTTCTTCATCTTCCCCATTACTCCTCTCCATCCACCAAAGAAATCCTAGGCAAGTGCAACTTACTTCATGATGGATCTTAAGATTTATTGTTCTATTCTCTTCTTCACTTGATTCTAAGCCTCTTTTGAATTTAGAGTTTTTAGTTTCCATGGATAGATTTTTGTAGATCTAATTTTATATTTTTCTCGATTTTTCTTGGTTTTGATCTCTTAAACTTTATTATTTTGGAGATCTAATGGTCCTATGTTGTAGAAAATTTGGTTCTATCCAATTTAGACCCTTGAAAGTCCCGATTTCGACTGATTTTGAGAGATTTACGGCTTATCTAGTCCATGGGTTCTCATTAACATTTGGAGGATGGTTGGAGAAGATGAGCAGTGCATGCTGGCATATGCATGCTGGCGCATGCATGCTGACACATGCTGTCCTGGCGCATGTTGTGGATGGTGCCTTTTGGCCCATGGCGCATGATGTCCTAGCGCATGCTGTCCCCGGCACATGCTGTCATGGCGCATGTTGTGGATGGTGACTTTTGGGCCATGGCGCATGCTGTCCTGGCGCATGCTGTCCCCGGCACATGCTGTCCTGGCGCATGCTGTGGATGGTGCCTTTTGGCCCATGGCGGATACTGTCCTGGCGTATGTTATCACTGGCACATACCGTCCTGGCGCATGCTATGGATGGTACCTTTTGGCTCATGACGCATGCTGTCCTGGTGCATGTTGTCCCTTACACATGCTGTCCTGGCACATGTTGTCCCTGGCGTATGCTGTCCTGGAGCATGTTGTCCTTGGCGCATGCTGTCTTAGCGCATGCTGTCCCTGGCACATGATGTCCTGGCGCATGTTATTCTTGGCGCATGCTGTCCCTGGCGCATGCTGTCCCTGGCACCCCTTTTGACCCCTTGTGCCATTTTTTGCCATAATAATTCTTGTTACATTTATCCGTGCTTGTCCCCATGGTCCTTCGTGTAAGGTTGTGATCTTTGCTTGTACCCTTTATTTGACTTGTCCTATGACGACCTGACTTAATAACTTGTTGAGCATAATAAGGCTTGAACTTGATAAGATTTGACTGGACTTAACATGAACATGACATAATAACTCTTGATAGTGATCCGTCGTGGTGCACTCTTGACAAGCAACTTGATATGATAATTCTTGATGGTGGTTCGTCGTGACGCACTCTTGACATAATAAGTAACCTGACATGTAATCTTGAATGTTGTTGCGACGGCTATCTTGACATCCTGAGTAATAACTCGTCTTGACACCGTGGATGATTGTTCTTGAATATGCTTGTATAAGCTATCAGTCTCGTCTCGCATTATGTCTAGGACTTGCATCCCTGGTTACCACGGTCAGGAATTCATATTGAATCTGACTAGATTAATAACTAGATTGATCAAAGTAGCTTATATAGAGAGATATTTCCAGTTACAGACGATCCCATTATCCCGGTCACACCTGATGGACTTGTAGCCTGTCGACGAGTAGGGCACATTTTCAGCCCACTATCATGTGGAGAACTTCTTGAAACAAGTACTATGCACACTATCATGTGTTGCACTCCAAATCACCTAATAATTCTTGATAACTCTTAAATGAACCTTGTCTGGATAACCTGGATAGCTGCAGGGCTTGTGACTGCCGGAACATCTCATTGCATCTTGCTAGTAACTAGGTTTGTGATAACCCTAGTTAGTTAAAGTATCAAGCCGTACTCTTTGTATGGCCGTGAATGTTGGATGGAGTCCAATCATGTATAGTCTTGTCTAGATCCAGTACATGGCTATCTCAGGACAAGCTTGTTTATGCTTTATCCTTAGCATTAAATGGCTAGAGACACGGTTCTGTTCAGGCGAAGGGTTACAACCCCGGTCCTTGTTTGGTTTAAGGATTGTAACCTGGCTTCCGGAAAAGTTCCTCGTCCTCTCGTCATTTGTTTCCTTATTTACATTTCATGTCTTCTTGTTATTATTCTTGTTTATGTTCTGACATGCTGGTTTTAGTTCTTAAGTGAAGCCTCCCTTGTGGCACTTGCTCTTTCTGGGGCCTGACCCAGCTGGTTTTGTATGGCCAGATTTCGGAGTTGCTCGCGAGGATCTTCCAGCCTTCCTGCCAGATGGTGAACACTAGAAAAAATTCTGACAACGAGTGGGTTTATTTTCCTCCCTACTCTAATTGTAAAATTATTCTTTTGAGGCGTTTAGCCGTCGAGCAAGTGTTAGCTCGTGTTGAATACTTATATTTCTTGTCCGCCTAAGGGCTGTAACACGATTGACAAATCCTAGGGTTGATCATGTATGACTGAAACTCTTGCTAGTCCTCGTATTTTGTACGACTAGCTTCATGATCATCTGTATATGAAATGTATGGGACACCTTACTATTGAATATCTGATGGTATAACATCTTGTAACTATTATTACTTGCTTGAGATTGAGACACTAGGCTTGATCTTGACCATAAGAATCTGATGGCTTGTAGATAAATCATCATACATCTAGACAGCCGTGACCGTATATTGAGGTGGATTACGCTTCTATATACGTAGTTGGATATGTCTGTCCCCCACTCTCCAGTATTCTGGTTCTGTGGCGTGATAATTTTCTCCATGGTCAGATCGGTCTCAACACCCCAGGCATACCGTCTGAGAAAACAAGCACCTCTTGTGCACAAGTTGTCCATGACTATGCGAATACGTATCCGATTCGATCGTGAACATAATCGTATGGTAAAATAATAAAATAAGTAAAGGCAACAGTGTATCATCTCATCTCATCCAAGTCATGTTCAATGACTTATCATTTCCACCATTACCATTATTTTTGCTTGGTGATCTCATCGACCTCAAGCCTCATCATTTCTCATTGCATCAATTCATTGCCACATTTCTCACATCATTCCTTTCAAATAGGAATAAACAACATCTCATTTATCATAGGGACATTTCTTATTCATTTTATTGCTTATAAGAAAACAAACATCATTTCATATCTTTGCAACAATTACACAGAGTGTACATGATTCAAGTGTTTTATTCGTTTCAGCAGCATTAAACATGAGCAATATTAACAATTCATTTCTAGTATGTGATTTTCAGTAGCATTTCAATATTCACTTATCAATCAACAACATTCAAAATAAGCATCTCAATTATGCAACAACTAAGGTATGGGACATTTAGGGACATACTATAGCAGCACAATACTCCATTTTATTAAGCATAAGGGAGAAGGGACAGTTCCACTCACTTACACAAATGGTCTTCTTGTTCCAGCTACACATATTTTCTACTAGGCATAGCCTCATCAACGAGCCATGTTCTAATACTCATTCCATCCGACCAGCTAAGAGAGACTGCGTCAGTCCCAAATCTTTTGATTTTCAATACAATTCACGGTTCAACATTCTGAACGAATCCAATAAGCAAACCAAATGTCTCGCACGGAGCAGGACATTACATAATATACTACTCAGAAAAAATTTCATATCCTCGAAACTTAAGTGAGTAACTCATTCTACTAATTCACTTAGTCACAACAAGTTCCTCATTCAGTTTCGATTTAATATTCATTTCAGCTCTCTCGACCACCTCGTTATTGCTATCCAACTGCACTACTTAATCCATCAATAATTCAATCCCTTTTTCTCTTTTCCAAAATATTTGCACTTCTTATTGATTCACCGACATTCTTTTTTATCTTGGTCGTAGATAACTACTTCGTTTAGATTCATACACATATTTTAGGCGTCCCCAAAATATATACATTTTAGCCAAAGTCTGTGCTAGTACGATTCGATTAGCTCTCCCTACAGTGTTATCTTATCACAGCCTATCATTTCGTTTGGATTCATACATATACTTTAGACATCCCCAAAATATATGCATTTCAGTCAACGTCCGTGCTAGTACGATTCTATAAGCCACAGGTGCCACTCTTTTCCCCAAATCCTGCTTGCATATTTTAATTGACATTTTACTTCGTTCATTTGCCACAATCGCTACCATTCAAGCCACAAACACTTAACATCAGAAACAACTCAAATAAGCACTGATCCAAGCATAATATTTCTAATATTAGGGCCAAGGGTCTAACTTGAAACCAACCATATAAGAGTTCACAATAATCAATATACAGTTATATTCCTTCCCGAATCCAACGACCTTTTCCCGTCGAGACAATTTCAATATTTCTAAAGGTACAAATTCGAGGTCACTCACTATCAACTACTTGAACCAAGAGAACAATTCTATGCAACATTCCATCCAATATAGTATCCATCCCACAATGTCTTATTTCAAATTTTCTTGCCGACTATGAAATCACTAACCAAACTTATAAGCAATGGTCCATCTTTTCAACCCGATACACAATATTCCATGTTAATCCAGCTAACCGACTTTAGATACCGATCCAATATTTCTGTCATGCGCGGTCAATTTTATATAATGAAACAATTCACTTCTTGATACATACAACTCAAGTCTTACCCCACAATTGTATTTCTCGCTTAAGGCCGACACATTACTTCCCAACAAACATCTCTGAGGCTCACGTTGCAATATACTTCCTTAGGTCATACTTGTCATGCCCCGCTCCGGAGGAGCGATCGTCCTCGCTAATGCGTGATGCCGTATGAGCCTAGGTTGCACTCACGCAAGGCGGGTTACATAACGGTCGATTACACGCTAAGCGTCGGGGTCGTCGCACAGAAGTCCCAAAGCAGAAGCATTAAAGAATGAAGGCGACATGAGTATACAACAAAAATTTGAACTTTTTATTGATAATGAAAATAAGATTACAAATGCCGCGAAGCCAGATTACAAGTCGCTCAGCTCTCTCTCTCTCATCTCTCAATACAAATCTCTATGCTACATCTTGCGGATGCCTCAGAAGGTAATGTCTATATATTTGTCCCATAAAGGTGAAGACTTTAGTGCGATCGTACATCTCAAAACACCAAGGAACGTCATGCCTTTGCGCGTCTAAGCGAGCTCTGCCTCTAGCAAGCAATACATATAACCTGCACATAAAAACTATGTGGGTGTCAGTACACAACCGTACTAGTGGTGTGAGCTCCTCGTCCACACCATGCCTCGTGCACGATGGCAAAGCATGCGGGCTGACGAGCGCGGCAGCCGCTCGTGCAGTAGCTGCTGCTACTGCAGCTAGAAGCTGCTGCTGTTACTGACCTGCAGCCAGGGGAGCGTCGCCCTGGGTCGCAGCTGCAAGAGGGTGGTCGACGGCCGGCCTCGTGGCATGCAGCAAAAAAATACAGCAGCAGCGGCAGCAGTTCAAGGAAAAAGGAGAAGGAGAATGGGGCTATCGGTTTAAGCCATGGAGGGGAATTATGAGGGTAAAGGTGATGATGTTGACGAAGAAGAGGATGAGAATATGAAAAAGATGATAATGGAAGAATGAGATGGGGGTGATGGTGAAGTCGGCTGTGGAGTAGGGGGAGGAGGCACTACAAGAAAAAACCTCTTTTACAATGTTCCATCTACAACACTTCCTGAAAATGTTGTAAATATGGGGGGTCTTCTACAACCTTTATTATACAAACGTTGTGAAATACATGGGTAAACAACGTTTTATATTCAAACGTTACGGCTTCTACAATGGTCATTCTCAAAAGTTGTGTTTACTGTCTTCAACAACGTTTTATTAATATTATAATATTTATTAATTTTTATAATATTTATTTAATGTTGTCCAAGTTATTAATTTTGACAATGTATATAAAACATCATCAAATGTCATGTTCAACAACGTTTATCAACTGTTGTACATGTTTCATGTTTCACAATGTTTGTTCGATATTGTAAAATTAATTTTATTTTACCACTTTATATAAATGTTGTGTATGTAATGTCGTTTTACAATGTTTAAGAATCATTGTAAAAGGGTTATATTCAACAACTTTTATAAATTATTGCAAAAGATGTGTATTTCACAATATTGTACATTTATCTTCAAAATGTTGCTAGAATGATATTATTTGAAATGTTGGTCTTATTAGGTCAGCACCTTACTTGGCTGCTCATGATTAAATGGATTTGTCACATGCTAAAATCCATCATTTTCGCGACTTTGAAAGACAACCCTAATGTATCAGCTTCTTGCACCAATCCCTTCCCCAGCTTCTTGCTCATCCTAATTTTCATTCTTGTAAAAATCATGATTCCTTTACCTCTACCTCTATTTTACTCTTTAAAATGCTGATATATATAAATAAATAAATATTCATTTAAATATATATATAATTATATATGTCAATGACCTCTAGCACAGGTAGTTAGAGTGAGGCACATCCTCCCAAGAGGTTGCAGGTTCGAGCAACGGAAGAAGCATATTTAATTTTATATGGAGGAATAAATGTGAGTGCGGGTCGATGCGGTGATATATAAGTGCTGGTGCGGGCCTTTGGGCTAGACTAGATGAGGTGAGATACAAGTACGGGTGTGGGCCTTCGGGCTGAGTTTGTAGGCCTTCAGGCTAGGAGTCTGTAACAGAATTACATGTTTCAAAAATAATAATAATAATAATAATAATAATAATAATAATATATATATATATATATATATATATATATATATATATATATATATATATATATATATATATATATATGTGTGTGTGTGTGTGTGTGTGTGTGTGTGTGTTGTGATGTCCGACGTAACACACGGGACTTTGTAGCGGTTTGATCCTGAGACAGTCCGCCTAGCCAAGGAGGTTATACCTCTCCTCGTTGACCACAAGAGCTAGATGATTTTGATCCGTATATTTAAGTGATGAATCGTTAAAAATATCTAACAACTATCAGAATTTTAAAGCCTAATAATCGGGATAAATAAGTTTTCTTCATTTAATGCTTTTACAATTTATTATGCTTTTACACCCTTGATGAATGATCTTTTTTGTTCAACTATCTTTGTTGAATTAATTGAGAAAGAGATCTCCAACAACGACATTGGTTATTATCGGTAGCAACGATTTAATATTAGGATTAGCCAATCCATATCGGTATCGATCGTATCGTACCTATATCGGCCGATACTGCAAAACTATAGGTGTAAAAGATTTCAAGTCTAAGGTGGACGGATAATCCCTCTTGACCAGCCTAAGGGTTGTTCGGTCATTGCCAAACACCAATGTCCTTGATTGATATTCTCTACTTTCTTCTTAGAATAATAAGTATTGAAGTAGCTGATTGCTCTCCTGAAAGCATGAGACCAACCTGTTTTCGAAAAATTATATAGCGGAAGTAGTATTCAGTTATATCAGTTTGTTCAATTCCTTTTTTGAGTTCCTTTTAAGATCTTACAATTGAATCAATAATATCTTTAATTTGTTTAGAAATAACAAATAAATTTTGGTATACATGATATTATTTGTTTTTGCAATGGACTGGTTGTTCTATCCCTAGCCAACCCAACATGATACAATATACTATTCATTTGGCAATGTGCTTGTTATTAGAGGTGAACGTTTTGTTTATTCGGTTTCACCGAACCGAAATAGTCACAACCGCGCGAATAAATCAAAATTCTAATAATCCAAAACCGAAACTAAACCAAATTAGCCAAAATCAAAACTGAACTGAATAATCAATTCGATTAATTCGGTTAGAATATTTCTATTTGTTTAATGTGTAGGATCCAATGATGGAATCATGGTTAAATTATATTAAAATCAACATTTTTATATACACATTTGTATTTTAAAGTTACGTCCAACATCCTTGTAAAGCTTTTATTATATAATAGCTCCCTAACCCATATGGAAATATCCAGAAATATCTTGAAATGTTGGTAATCCATATGGAAATATCCACATGGAAATATCCAAAAATTTCATCTTCAACTCTAATAGAATCATTTTGCTTCCCTTGACCAATCAAAGTCGACTAGGTAAAGTGTAGAACCATAGAGTGTATATATCTCCATATGGAAATATATCTTAGTTTCTAAATTTTATTTTTTAGAAATATTTTCCCTTCACATCTGTTTAATTCTTTCCTTTAAAATAGCATTGACAAGTAAACAAATAATACCTCAATATAATACTCTTGTATGAGTTGTGAATTTTTCAATAATAGTTTTTCGGGTAACATTATCGAATATTTTGATAAAATATTTGCAATCAATGTCAATTAAATGTGATGTATTGTTATTAAAACTGATGCTTACAAATAAATTTGAATAAATATAATTTCTTAACAATAAATCAACTTATACTTGTAAATTTTAATTTTTGGATAAAGCTTATTACTTCAAATTATTAGTTTTGTCACATGATGATTTACTATTGAAAAATTAATATTTTGGTTTAGTAAATTTGGTTGGATGCTTTTTTTTGTTAAATAATATGGAATCAACATTTCTAACATAAAAATATCCTATCCAACAATAATATTTTTTTTGATTAAATAAGATGGTATCAATATTTCTAACATAAAAAATCCTATTGAGAATAATTTTTAAAAAATAAATTTGGTTGTATACTTGAGGCCTCGTTTGGTTCGCGGAATCTCCCGGTTGGAAAAGGAAAGTGATTACTTTTCTATGTTTGGGTGTCCAAGGAATTGAGGAGGAAAGGAAAGTGATTCCCAATGGAAGGGAAATTAGGAGGGAAAGTGATTTCATCCATACAAGGAAGGAATCACTTTCCCACATTGAAGTATTCACTTTCTTTTTCAAATTTTTTGGCATTGCCAAACATCGAAAAAGAAAATTAATAGAAATTAAAGTTTCACAAAGGAAAGGAAATGACAAGGAATTGATTTCCTTTTCCTTCCATTCTGCGAACCAAACGAGGCCTCAGTGTCATAAAAAGTTGAAATAAAAAATTTCTCAAAGACTCGGCCAACTTTTTTTTCTTTCCCCCCAAAAATTTTTAGCCCCCCGTTAAAAAAAAACCCCCTCTTTCTCTCTCTCCTTCTTCTCATTTCCCCATCATCGACTTCTCCTCTTCATCTCACCCGCTCGCTAAATCTTATTTTCTTTACTGCAGACAATCGCATACGAGAAACCCTAAATCCCTACTCCTCCTCATCTTCCACATCTTCTTATCCTCCACAAAAAAGGCAACCTAAGAAGAAGAAGAAGGAGAAGTACCAATGGTGCCTACCGGAGTCGACAGCCGCTGCAGTCGTGCCCCCTTCCGTGCCCCTGTTTCCTCCGCCTCCAGCGCCTTTCGATTTGCACTCGGTAAGCCCAAATCCCACCCAAATTTGCAATATTCGATCTAATCTAGGGTTTGTGATAGAATCCTAGTAGAATCGTCAAAAATGGAAATATTTAAGTGAACGATATGATTTTATCTTTATTTATCATTTTTTATGAATCCATAGTTTTTTTTGCATCTCTCCTCGATCGATTATTCATTTTGGAGTTTACTTTGGTTGTGTTAGGGTTTGGGGGGAGATTTGGGGGAATATTGTGTAGAATAGGTTAGGATTTCTATTGGTGCTTGTCAATTTTCGGAATCTGTTCGTTGAATAATTTTTTACAACAAAGTCCAGACTTATTGATGGTCAATCTCCGGAATCTGGTCTTTGAATAATATTGGATATGAGCTACTTCCTCCTTAATAATTTTCTCGTGAGATTACCATTAGTAGGTTCGTGATTTACAACCACTTCAGTTTTTTTTCTTCTTTTCCTGTGGTTTAGGTAACTTTCTTTCTCCGTCATTTGTACCAGTCAAAAATTCTACACGTATTTTTGTCTACAAATTCGATAATTGGTAGAGGGTGGTCCGAGGTACAATGGTGGTCATTTGTGGAAAGAATATACGCCATGGACAAGTGTTATATTATTTAGAAATCATGATGCCAATATAGTGCCAAATATAGTGGTGGTCATTTGTATTTACCTTGATAAGAAAATTCAGTAGCTGGAAAGTCTCCACCATCTTTTAGTCGATCATGGCGTATTAGGGTATGCATGTTTAGTAAGCTGCACTCTAAGTTTGGTTAGTTTTATATTGTTGTAGCTTTAGAGAGGAGGCGAAGAACACATTCCATGAAGTGCCTTTATAAGTTTTTTTACCTCCTATTGGGTGCTTGGTCAATATGTTATTTGTGTCGTTTAAAAACTATCCAAATTCATTGATAATTTCAGCTTTCCAATCGAGTAGGCAAATATGATTAGTCTAACTTTACAAACATGGATATGTTGTTAGTTGTTCATGCTATGGGAAGGTATGGAACACTTAATTCATAATTCAAGTTTCTGATTAGTACTTTTTACTATGGTATCCAACATCGTTTTCTTCAATAAATTATTATGGTCATATATGCAATTTGGTCATGCCCATTATCACGGCTTCAAAAATTATAAATATTTAGGTTTGAGGTATCAACTAAAAGTTTTGATTGTTCTAGAGAACTTATGCCCTTTGGGGATCAACAGGACAGCTAAAATTATTTAGTCAAATTTTTTGATTTGTCGTCCTTTCTCTCTTTTTGACAATAAAGAATCTTGTAGTTTTTTGTACTTATTGTTGGGCTGGTACAAGTTTGTTGTTTAATGCTTGTAGCCCGTGGTAGAACTAAATAGTGATTTGGTTGGAGGGTTTGGTTCAAGTCTATAATGCTTATCATGCCAATCTGAAGGAACATGTAATTTTGGATCATTGCTGAGTTATGTAAATAAAGTGATTTAGTCAAGCTTGTGCATCTAGCATGCAGATCTAGTCCGATATACCTGTTGGGATAGACTAGGTTCGAATAATATAGACTCCAGCAAAAGATATTTTTCCTTGCATATGAAACATAGGCATTTCCTTTTGGCACATTATATTTTTGATTTCATATCATAACAAAAAACTTATGTATATACCTTTAAAGATAGAAGTATCTTGCCAGAAATATTCATGGAGAAGGATATATGCAATCAATACATATTATTGATGTCTACAATAGATTTTTTTTGTCTTCCTGAGTTCTCGGAGTTTTGAGAGACGATTGAAACTTAACTAAAATGTCTGTTTCTAGGGACCTTAACCCTTTGTATGATGTCTCGATCCAGAAGGATTACGAGGAGAAATACTACAGAAAGTTAATGCCTCTTGGCCACAAATATTCTAAGGTACCAAGAATTTTAAAGTGGTATAACTAATAAATGCATCAGAGTTCCATTATTAGAAGAATTGTGTAGAAGTTGATTTAAAAATCCCTTTCAAGTTTAAAATAAAGATTATACCACTCTTGCCTTGGGGAGACAAAATCACCAACGAGTCTCTGAGGTTTTTTTTTACCAATCGTGTTGAAAACTTGAATATGACAGGTTATTGATATGAAAGGAAATTATTTTCACAATTGATTGGTGGGATATAATTTTTTAGTATGTTTTCTATAAAGAGAATCAAATGTTATGTGTTCCTTGATTACTTCATGATGGGTAATTGTTGCATATCTTCAGGGAGATCTTTGGATCCTTTGGCTTCTAACATCTGTCGCTATGACACTTCTCTAAGTAAGTTGACACTAGAGAGACCTAGTTAAATTGGATTTAGTATTTTGGTAGAGAATTTTTGTAGTCTTCTACTACAAGGTTCTATCCTCAAACATGCTCTTCATGTTAAATGTTAGAGAAGTTTTTTTAGTACTTGTCATGTGACATCTTGACTGTTGCTGGAAATGTCCAACTACCATTGGTGGAAATGCCCAACTACCATATGCCTTCTAAGAACTAAATTTGTTGTGTTTCTTTGATAACAGATCTTTCCATGGTGAGGAAAATCTTTCAAACGGTTCCTTGAGAAGAGAGAATCAGTAAGGTTACTCACCCTAGTCGGGTAAAGTGAAACCATGCTGTCATTAATGTTACATGACTAACATTTCTATTTTTTATTGCCAGCATCAATGCCAAGGCACCATAGCAAGTGAAAGACTCTTCGAAAGATTCTCCTGGGGACTCGGCCAAGGTAGCGGAGAGCCAGCTATGGCTCGGGATGAAATCGAGTCTGAGCTCGGAAAGAAGCTGAACAAGTCCTCACATTATTTCCCATCACTTTGCTCTGTATAATTGTTGTCCACCCATTTATACTTAAAATTGTAATTAAGACAAATATTAACATAGAACTATTGTATTCCAATGAACCTCCATCATCGGATATGATTTTAGAACTTTGTTCATCCAATGGACTTTGACATCTTTGTTCATTATTCATCTCTGCTAAGAAATCTATTGTATGGTCGTACTAAACTTTAAGTATACTGTCTAAATCAAAATGTTACACTTTTAGGGGTTCACATTCTGGTGATATGAAGGAACATAATCAAAATGTTACAGTTTTGTAATAATTGCAATCAATATAATCTATTTTATTTTTATTTATATATTTTTTTAAATTGGAACATAATCAACAACATTTGAAAATTGTTGTAAGATAACATTTTCATAACATTTCTAAACATTGTAAAATTTATTTACAATACTTTTAAATTATTGTTGATATTATAATTACAACGTTTGGAAAACATGATTGAATATTTGTATACTATTATACAAAAATTATGTACAATATTTACTGAACATGGTAGATATTATTTTTACGATAGTTTCAAAACGTTGTTGAAATTATATTAACAACACTTGTAATACGTTTTAAAAATTATTTTTTACAATAATTGCAAAATATCGTAGAAATGTTTTTGTCAAATATTTATAAATTTTAACAATGTTTGTAAATTGTTGTGGGAAAAACTTCGACAACATTTTTACAACGTTTAGACAAACATTATAGAAGATACCTCCCTTTTTACAACCCTGGATATAACAACCTTCTATTAAACGTTGTAAAAGATCTTTTACAACTTTTTTTCAACGTTGTAAAAAGGGTTTTTTCTTGTAGTGAGGCTGTGAAGAAAATGAAGGAGAGGAAATTAGTATGAGATGGAGTTGAATGAGGAAGGGGGGCTTGGTCGGTTGAATAGAGGGGGGAGAGAGAGAGGAAGAAAGAGAGTTGGTGAGATGTGGGTGTTCCCTAGGAAGAGAGAGAAATGAGAGTGACATGTTATAAGCTTTACATAAAGCAATATTGTGTTATTGAGAGGTGATTGGACAAGAGGGGTTGAGTGTGTCATACAACTTTCTCCTTGGATCCTTCTGTATGGCCAAAAGAGGTTAATTGGCATGAAGGGGTTTGAATGGGTTTAATTAAAGGATCTCTTCCTAAATTGGGATTAGAAATTGGTCATTTGGGATTAGGAAGAAATGGTGTTAGGGTATTTGGTGTTTTATATGGAAGAATTAGTGTTGTGTGTGTAGGTATTGATAAGTGGGATAGCATGGTGCTTGGGTTGAGTCTATTTGAGTCGGGTCGGATCACAATTGGTCTTGGTGAATTAAATGACCTAAATTAGTCATCTATAATCACAAATAGATAAATAGCATGCGAGAACTCAATTGAATGGGACACAAGTAGCATGTGTGTAATAGGCTCAAAGTGGGTCGTATCCAAATCTTGAGTTGACAAGTTGGGATCGAAATGGTGTCCCCAATTCGAGTTGGAAATAAATGTGACTCCATGGGATGAATCAATATTGGGTCTAAAGTCAGAAAAGTTGTGTGATAAAAATAAAGCACAAGATGGTGTGTTTGAATGGGACACGAAGGTCATGGGTTAAGAGTGTCTCAAGTAGATCATGCATGTGAAGTTGGTTTTGAGAAAATAACTAGTCATGTGCTCCTAAATTAAAAGTCATGGCAAGGTGTATATGATGATAAAAAATAAAAGTAAAAAATTAATAATAACTAAAAATCTCATGTTTAATCATGTTTAAACTCTAATCAATCTAAATAAATTCTAATAAAAATTCAGAGGGCTTACAATATTTAACAGCATTGTATTTAACATGTTAAGTAGACAAGTTGAACTAACATGTATGATAAATATATCACATGTAAGTGATTTCTTATCGATAGTCGATTCCCTCGTACCTGCATCAAATACAAGTTATGAGATATACTTACTCTTCATGCGCAAAACATTCATTAGCCTACATAATCACCGGTGTTAATTCACCATTTAGGACGTTGTCGTATAGGACTTCATAGGGTATGCGATGACTTCAAAGTAGATAGCTAGCCTCTACGAATGCCTCGCAATACCTCGTACCCTTAACGTATGCTTACATTTTCCCATAGTCGGATTGGCCTCAGCGCCCCAGGCATACCGTCCAAGGAAACAATCACCCCTTGTGCACAAGTTGTCCATGACCGCGTAAATGCGTGTTCGACTCGATCGTGAAAATAATCGCATGGTAAAATATTAAAATAAGTAAAGGCAACAATGTATCATCTTATCTCATCTCATCCAAGTCGTGTTCAACGACTTATCATTTCCATCACTTCCATCATTTTTGCTTGGTGATCTCATCGATCCCAAGCCTCATCATTTCTTATTGCATCAATTTATTGCCACATTTCTCACATCATTTCTTTCAAATAGGAATAAACAACATCTCATTTATCACAGGAACATTTCTCATTTATTTCATTGCTTATAAGAAAATAGACAACATTTTATTCTTTGCTACAATTACACAGAGTGTACATGATTCAAGTGTTTCATACATTTCAGCAGTATTAGACATGAGCAATATTAACAATTCATTTCTAGTATGTGATTCTCAGTAGCATTTCAATATTCACTTATCATTCAACAATATTCAAAATAAGCATCTCAATTATGCAACAACTAAGGTATGGGACATTTAGGGACATACTATAGCAACATAATACTTCATTTTATTAAGAATAAGGGAGTATGAGAGAAGGAACAGTTCCACTCACTTATACAAATGATCTTCTTGTTCCGACTACACATATTTCCTACTAGGCATAGTCACATCAACGAGCCATGTTCCAATATTCATTCCATCCGACTAGCTAAAAAAGATTGTGTCAGTCTCAAATCTCTTTATTTCCAACACAAGTCACGGTCAAACATTATGATCGAATCCAATAAGCCAACCAAATAACTCGCATGAAGCAGGACATTACATACACACTTGAAAGCATGTACCGTCCCTAATAAAGACACGAACCGTAGACCTGCTTAAAGTGCCAAACAAAGATCATACACATATTATGTGATGGCTAGGGCTACTTGGATAATTTTTAACCTTTTATTTCTGAAAATATTGAAAACATAATAATTTCGATTCCCTTGCCCTAAGATTTGACCCATTGCACTTCTCAAGAAAAAAACCATATTTAATATCATTCAAATAATCCCAAACCCTTACAAGATACTCTCACCTATTGGTGGTTATCTATCATCTCGATGGTTACAATCTTGACCTAACGAAGTAGACGAACCTTCTTCAAAAATCCTCTCTCTACCTTAAAGTGGATGGCATAAGAGTTCTAAACCTCCTAGATTTGTAGAATAACACACTTAGCTAGGCAATTCCTCTTAACTTATTATTTATAGGAGATAAGAAACCCTAATTACAATTAAGAGCCCTGACATAAACCTCTAAGTCAACCCCAAAATTAATTTGGACTGTTCTTATCAAAAAGTCCGGATCCCGAAACACCTTCTGCCAGGAAAAAAAATCTGTCAGATTTTTTGTCACGCCTCAGTACCGAAATACGAAGACGGACATAGCCAGCTATCCTGTATAAGGTACGAAGATGTCATACGGCGATTACGACTGTCACTATACTTAGGGGTGTATGCTACAATCAAGTCTCCTATGGTCCCACAGAGCATCTATGTCTAAATCAATCAAAGCAAGAAACAGTAAACAATAAACATATAAGATAAAGCAGTAAGGTATCCCCGGCGCTTCATAAAAATGATCACAAAAACTACTTTCACAAAATATCAGCTAGCACAGAAAGTCAATAGTACGTAATCATAATCAGCTGCAGCCTGATTAATTACAATCATTAGGGGTGTGCATTTTACGGTTTGAAACCGAAAACTAAACTGAACCGGGCCGGAATAAAAATTTGGTTCAATTTTTTTCTAATCAATTCGGTCCTCGATTTTATGTTTAGGAAAATTTAGTTTTTCGGATCGGTTTTCGAATTTTGATTTCGATTACCGACCCGAACCGAAAATTGAATTCATAGATAAAAATTACATGTTTACCCTTCACTCGTATATACGTACCAAAATTTTTTAACCCTATTTCATCTCTCTACTTTATTTCTTCGCAATCGCCCTTGCTTCTCTCCTTGGAGCTCTCTAGAGTCTGGCTTGCTTCTCTCCCTGGAGCTCATAGATCTAGCTTCTCCATTTTATTTCTCTCCTTGGAGCTCTCTAGTCCTGAGGAAGCTAATAGATCTAGCTCTCCACTTTATTTCTCTCCCTGGAGCTCTCTAGTTCTGAGGAGCCTGTGAGTCCTCCATCTCTCTCCCTACAAGCTCTATCTCGTCTCCAAAGCCCTCCATCTCTCTCCAGACTCTAGACCATTAGCTCTCCTCTAAGACCTAGATCTAAATATAGATCGAGGAGTCAAATCTTCGAAGCCTCCACTTCAACAACCAGATCTCACTACTAAAATAAGACAAATTAGCGACGTCAGGATACGTCGCTAATTAAGGAAAATACGTCGCTAAACCTAATTAGCGACGACTTTAGCGACGAAACATGAAGGTCGCGGAAAAGCTAGTCGCAGATGACAAATTTGTCGCCCTCCGTCGCTGTTTGCGACGTCACCCCAATGTCGCTGGTGTAACAGTATACTGAAAAGCAATGCTTTGAGTATAAGTGGGGGATTGTTAGGATTATATACTAAAAGCATCACTTTTGTAGTAACCTTATTTCCTTAAATTTTGAATGAGAATCATATGGGCAAATGTTTGCATATTGTATTTGTTGCAAGTGTTAATACAATGTATGATATTCTATATTGTAGATAATATGGTGTGTGGTGTCACACAGAACATCATATTATCAGTTCCCTATGGAGTATATAAATAGTTCACAACCTAGATGGACTTGGACAATCTATTGGAAAGGTTGTAGTGTAATCTGGTATTAGTCTATCTTGACTATAGGTTTACACTAGTACACTTTGTGTGTATTGAACATGACCACTTGAGGTTGTTCTCTTTGTACTGACTACATAAGAGAAAAAATACCTCTGTTATTATGGATGCGTTATTATGGATGCTTGTGCTCTTAATCCGGATATAATAACGGACATGTATATACAGTCTGCATTACTTTGACTCATAAAAGAGTGAGATTTATTATGGATCAACAACATCTATGAATTGGGTAATAACATTATATGTATGATGGGGTGTTGATTATAAATAGAATCTATGTCCCGATACATCGGGTTGATGATGTCCCCTTAAGGAGCTCATAAGGATTGTCATGTAAACCCTGCATGTGGATTATATCCGACATGACGAATAAAGTTGAGCGGTACTATTTAAGGATAAAAGATATCGAATCAATATAGTTGTCAGTAACTTAATTTGATCGACGGACATACGATATCTTAACATGGGAGGCCAAACGAGCATATAATAAAAGGAGCCCACAAACATAATTTGGGATTAGGGAGGTAGTACAACAATAGCTCATTAGTGGACCGAGCTATTGTTAATGGGCCTGGATTGTGTGTTCGGGCTGAACACGGGATATCCAGATCCGTTAGGAGGCCTAACCCTAATTTCTCCTCATGGTCCTTGCCGTAGCCTATATATATCTTCTATTCTCTGGCCGCCAGATTACTGATCAGAAATCTGAAACTTTCTCTAAATTCGTGATTCACGTAAGGAGAGAAATAGAGGGCTGCCAAGAAGAAGAAAAGGTTGGAAGATCGTCGCCCACACGACGTCCAACTCGAGGAAGAAATACGTGCAGAAGATCTTGGAATCGTCCGCTCGAGATTGCCTGGAATTATTTGTCTCATTTTCGTCGCAGGTATAATTCGTGAACCCTAGTTTCCGCCTATGAAGGGTTAGAACACGTATTAGATCTGTTTAACTTTCTATCGATCAATACGCACACCAAAGAAAGGGTCCTGGGAATCTCCAGTTCCATCAATTGGTATCAGAGCCACTTTGGATCTACGTATTGATTGATACGTCCATATTGTCCAATAAAACCTACGCTGTGTAATAGTCGGTAGATGTAGATCTGTTCTAACTCGATTTTGCAGGCATCTTAGATCCAACTATTATTGTCCAATACATATTTTTGATTGTGTTGTTTAAACCACGGACATGTCGTGGATGTTGTTGTTGCTGTGGATGTTGTTGTTGCTGTGGATGTAATTAAAATCACGAGGGTTGATCGTGCTTATTATTTTAGTTTTTCAATCTAGATTATGTGTGAACTCCTTCGGGAGGCATAAGATTGATGTAATTGTAATTATTTTTGATCAATCGTGATGGCGGTGGTGGCTGTTTCTAACGCCGGACGAGATGCTGGTTTTAAGCAGTCCAGAGGCAGACAGATGATTTTCGATGAAGGAATCGACAGCCAAAACCTAAAAAAAGGGAGCTGCCCCGAACCCCGCGACCTGACCGGGCAGGTCGAACCCCGAATAGATCTGCGCAGCGACAAATTTTGGATTCGGATAGTTGAGGACGGAGCAGCAAAGATGACCATAATAGTTGGATATTTTCTCTTATTTTTGTCATTTTGCTTTTTCTGATTATGCATGTTTACTATTATGTAGTTTTTTTGAAAAATCGAGCCTACATTAATAATGGACAACATGGACATAATATCAACTAGTAGAAAAATCCTCATTGTTAAATAACTAAGTGGGAGAGGATATTTATTTAGTATAAATCCTATGGTCTCCATTACTGGTTTGTAGGTCATGTAATTATACTTACGTGTTGGCTTTAGTGCTTTCCTCTATATCGGATGAGTATAATTATGGATCACAGTACAAACTTCCTTAGGGATAATTGTAGAAAGTTATCTAGCATGTGTTCACTTCTCCATCTGAAGGAACTCATTACAAGGTAATGGACTTAGTATTAAATAACGGTATACACTTATATACAAATAATGGTATCCTCCCCATCGGAGTCAGTGCTATTATTTGTATGACCAGAGCAAGACCAGCATATTAATTTTATTTGTCATAAAGTTATGTTGACATGATAGTAAAATTAATAAGAAAAACCTACTTGAACAAAGTTGAATTTGTATACGTCCACACTATCGTGGCATGCTAAATTCATGGTGTTCAAGGTGTTGGTAAATTTCTTATTGTTGTTTTGAGGGAATCAATATTTAGTTAATTCAAAAAAAAATTTGCCCTACATAATTTTATTTATATGCTTCTCAGGATTTCAAAAAATAGGTTCTTTCAGTCCACTTATGGTGATTCTTAATGAAAACAAACTTACTGGACCTAATTATATTGACTGGAAATGTAATTTGGATATTGTTCTGACTGCTGAGGAGTACAAATATGTACTTATTGAGGAATGCCTACCTAAGCCTGATGCTAACTCTGATGAAGAGGTCAAAGAGGTTTATAAGAAGTAGAAAAAGGCAGATGAGATGGCGCGGTGTTACATTCTGGCATCTATGTCAAATGTACTGCAACATCAGCATCAGGCCATGGCCACTGCTTATGACATGATGTATAACCTCAAGGAACTCTTCGGACATCAGAGTAGAGCAGCTAGGCAGTTTGCTATGAAATGTTTGATGAATACAAAAATGGCTGAGGGTACACCAGTAAGGGATCATGTTCTCAAGATGATGGGTCATCTGAATGAGATAAACATCCTTGGAGCTAAAATCGATGGAGAATCCCAGGTCGATATCATTCTCGGGACTTTGCCTAAAAGTTTTAACAATTTTTGCCTTAATTACAACATAAACAAAAGGTTGTATAGTTTGGCAAAACTTGTAAAAGAGCTACAGGATGCTGAATCTCTCTTTAGGCAGAGTGGTCATTTTTTTTGTTTCTGAAAAGGCTTCTACTTCTCAACCAAAAGGCGGTAAAAAGAAGAATAACATTCAGAAACAGGCAAACTCAGCAAAGAAGGGCATGGGACCTCAAGGCGTGGTAAAAAAGTCGAAAGGCAAATGTTTCAAGTGCAAAGGGTCAGGACATTGGAAGACTGATTGTCCACTTCTCAAGCAAGGGAACAAAGAAGGTATATCTCATTTACTAGTAGTTGAAACATGTTTAGCGGTGTTATCTACCGGCACCTGGTGTGTAGATACATGAGCCACTAATCATGTTTGCAATACATTACAGGGGTTCCAGAAAACCAGACGGCTCAGTAACGGAGAGATATGCTTGTTCATGGATGATACTACAAAAGTATCGGTCGTTGCATTAGGAGATGTTACTTTATCTTTTGGTAGAAATAAGTCTTTGACATTGAGAGATTGTCTTTATGCACCTTCACTTAGAAGGAATTTAGTTTCTGTTTCTATGTTAGTTAAGGATGGATATTCAGTTTATTTTAATGACAATATTGTTATTAGAAAGAATAAACATTTTATCTGTTCTGGTGCATTGGTTGATAATTTGTATGTCATTAATCCTATTTTGCCCACAATGCAACTTATGGAAATGAATAATATGTCATCTAACTTAAATAAGAGAAAAGAACTTCTTGTATGAACCAAACATATCTTGCACTTACGATTGGGGCATATTAACCTAAGAAGGATTCAAAGACTGGTTGAAGATGGACCTTTGAGTTCATTGGAAGTGGAGGCACTACCAGTGTGTGAATCCTGCTTGGAAGGTAAAATAACCAAAAGGCCTTTTACGGCAAAGGGGTATAGGGCCAAAGATGTGTTGGAATTGGTTCATTCTGATTTGTGTGGACCCATGACTATCCAAGCTAGAGGTGGCTTTGAATATTTTGTCACATTTATTGACGATTATTCAAGATATGGATACATTTATTTGATGCACCGTAAGTCTGAGTGCTTTAAGAAATTCAAAGAGTACAAGGCTGAAACAGAAAAACGTCATAGAAAATGTATCAAGTCATTACGATCAGATCGTGGTGGCGAGTACCTCTTTGGAGAGTTTAGAGATTATTTATCAGAGGCTGAGATTGCATCCCAATTGACTGCACCTGGAACATCCCAGCAAAATGGTGTAGCCGAAAGAAGGAATAGAACTCTTATGGAGATGGTTAGATCAATGATGAGTTATATTCGGATTTGCCAGATTCATTTTGGGGATATACCTTAGAGACTACAGCTTATATTTTGAACTTGGTTCTTCTAAGTCATACCTCTTACTCCCACAGAGCTGTGGATTGGGCGTAAGTCTAGTCTGAAACATGTTCGTATTTGGGGTAGTCCAGCACATGTGCTGAATGGAAAAGCAGATAAGTTGGAATCTCGTACAGAAGTACGCTTGTTTGTATGCTATCCAAGAGGAACAAAATGAGGTTTATTTTATAGTCCTAAGGATCAGAAGGTCATTGTTAGCACCAATGCCCGATTCTTAGAGAAAGACTATGTGATGAACCATAAACCCACAAGTAGAGTTATTCTAGAAGAACTGAGACATGAGACACCAAGTACTTCAGTACCAACAGTACAAGATGATGAACCACAAATAACTGCATAACGTGTCACAAATGTTATACCACAACCGATAGTGCCTCGTCGTAGTGGGAGGGTTGTGATACAACCTGATAGATATATGTTCTTGGAAGAGTCGTCAAACTTCGTCCCTGAGGAACAAGATTATGATCCCTGTACCTACAATGAAGCACTCCAATATAAACATGCAGAGTCTTGGCAAAAAGCAATGATATTTGAAATAGAATCTATGGATTCTAATCAGGTCTGGGAGCTTGTAGAACCACACGTTGGTGTAAAAGCCATTGGATGCAAGTGGGTCTATGAGAGAAAAAGAGGATCAGACGGTAAGGTTAAAACCTTTAAAGCTCGGCTTATAGCAAAAGGTTTTAATCAAAGAGAGGGTATCGATTATGAGGAAACCTTTTCTCCTGTAGCCATGCTTAAGTCTATCCGGATTCTTTTATCTATTGCAGCTCATCTCGATTATGAGATTTGGCAAATGGATGTCAAGACATCTTTCCTTAATGGAAGTCTTGAGGAAGATATCTATATGAAGCAACCAGATGGGTTCATTAAAAAGGGTCAGGAGCATCTTGTTTGTAAGCTCAAGAAGTCCATTCATGGACTTAAGCAAGCTTTCAGATCTTGGAACATATGTTTTGATCATGTGATAAAATCCTATGGATTTGATCAATGTCAGGATGAATCATGTATATACAGAAAGTGTGATAAAAACATGGTGGTGTTCCTAGTACTTTATGTAGATGACATCTTGCTCATTGAAAATAATGTGAAGGTGTTATCTGATGTAAGGGTATGGTTATCCAAACAGTTTGATATGAAGAACTTGGAAGAAGTAGGTCACATCCTTGGGATCAAAGTTCTACGAGATCGCAAGAAAAGGATGTTGGGCTTATCCCAAGCTTCCTATATCGATATTGTACTAACTCGTTTTAGTATACAAAATTCTAAGAAAGGTTTCTTACCTTTTAGACATGAAATTGTCCTATCAAAGGAGCAGTGTCTGAGGACACCTAAAGAGATAAAGAACATGAAGGCAGTTCCTTATGCTTCAGTAGTAGGAAGCTTAATGTATGCAATGATATGTACGAGACCAGACATCTGCTTTACCGTAGACATGGTCAGCAGATATCAGTCTAATCTAGGACAAGAGTACTGGACTGCCGTAAAAGCATATTTTGAAGTACCTGAAAAGGACTAAAGCGTATATGCTAGTTTACTAGGCAGATAGTTTAGTTCCCTTGGGGTATACAGACTCAGATTTTCAGTCAGATAGGGATTTCAGGAAATCTACCTCAGGTTATGTATTTACTTTGGGAGGTGGAGTCATTGTGTGGAGGAGTATCAAACAAAAATGTATTGCTGATTCCACCATGGAAGCCGAGTATGTGGCAGCCTGAGGCAGCCAAAGAAGCGGTTTGGCTCAAAAACTTTCTGTTGGACTTGGATGTGGTACCTAGTTTGCCTAAGTCTATTATACTTTATTGTGATAATAGTGGTACAGTTGCAAACTTGAAGGAACCACGAGCCCATAAGACAGGCAAACACATTGAGCGCAAGTACCACCTGATACGAGATTTCGTAAAGAAAGAAAAAGTTGCTGTGATCAAGATAGCATCAGCCGACAATCTAGCTGATCCATTTACAAAGAGCTTACCAACTAAGACTTTTGACAGTCATGTTGAGGGAATGGGAGTCAGATGTGTTAAGTATAAGTGGAAGATTTGTAACAGTATACTGAAAAGCAATGCTTTGAGTATAAGTGGAAGATTGTTAGGGTTATATACTAAAAGCATCACTTTTGTAGTAACCTTATTTCCTTAAATTTTGAATGAGAATCATATGGGCAAATGTTTGTATATTGTATTTGTTGCAAGTGTTAATACAAATGTCTGATATTCCATATTGTAGATAATATGGTGTGTGGTGTCACACAGAAGATCATATTATCAGTTCCTTATGGAGTATATAAATAGTTCACAACCTAGATGGACTTGGACAATCTATTGAAAAGGTTGTAGTGTAATCTGGTATTAGTCTATCTTGACTATAGGTTTACACTAGTACACTTTGTGTGTATTGAACATGACCACTTGAGGTTGTTCTCTTTGTACTGACTACATAAGAGAACAAACACCTCTGTTATTATGGATGCTTGTGCTCTTAATCCGGATATAATAACGGACATGTATATGCAGTGTGCATTACTTTGACTCATAAAAGAGTTAGATTAATTATGGATCAACAACCTCTATAAATTGGGTAATAATATTGTATGTATAATGGGCTGTTGATTATAAATAGAATCCATGTCCTGATACATCGGGTTGATGATGTCCCCTTAAGGAGCTCATAAGGATTGTCATGTAAATCCTGCAGGTAGATTATATCCGACATGACAAATAAAGTTGAGCGGTACTACTTAAGGATAAAAGATGTCGAATCAATATAGTTGTCATAACTTAATTTGATCGACGGACATACGATATCTTAACATGGGGAGCCAAACGATCATGTAATAAAAGGAGCCCACAAACATAATTTAGGATTAGGGAGGTAGTGCAACAATAGCTCATTAGTGGATCGAGCTATTGTTAATGGGCCTGGATTGTGTGTTCGGGCTGAACACGGGATATTCAGATCCGTTAGGAGGCCTAACACTAATTTCTCCTCATGGTCCCTGCCGTAGCCTATATATATCCTCTATTCTCTGGCCGGCAGATTACTGATCAGAAATCTGAAACTTTCTCTAAATTCGTGATTCACGTAAGGAGAGAAAGAGAGGAATGCCAAGAAGAAGAAAAGGTTGGGAGATCGTCGCCCACACGACGTCCAACTCGAGAAAGGAATACGTGCAGAAGATCTTGGGGTCGTCCGCTCGAGATTGCCAGGAATTACTTGTCTCCTTTCCACCGCATGTATAATTCGTGAACCCTAGTTTCCGTCTATGAAGGGTTACAACACGTATTAAATCTGTTTAACTTTCTATTGATCAATACGCACACCAAAGGAAAGGTCCTAGAAATTCCCAGTTCCGTCAGCTGGGTCGTCGTAAAATTAGCGACGGAGGGCGACGAATTTGAACGTCGCCAAATTAGCGACATAGTGCGACTACTTAGCGACGTTATTTCTTTTTATGTGATGACATGGCATGCCTGCTGTCACGCCCCGACCCGAAATCACCCGAATCATCGTCCTCGCTGGGGCGTAATGCCGCACGAGCCTGGAGTTGCGCTCGTGCAAGGCAAGATGACAAGTTCTCAAATGGTTATCTTTTGAGTTGATATTCACAACGAAAGGAAAACAGAGTATACGAAACAAATCTCTTTATTGATATTCGAAATCAGATTACAAGGCTTTCGATAGCCTAACAATATATGCCAGATTGGCTACAACACTCAGGTTCTCTCTTGCCCACAAAGGATTTCACCGTTCCATACATCATGCCTTCTATATGTCGGCCGCATCAATCCTGTCGCGAGTCCGAGCGTCAAGCGATCGCACGCTTCAATACGCTTCGGCATTTCCGAGCCTCAACGCGTTCAAGCAACACTTCGCCTCGAGCCATCCATTTCCTGCACCCTGTATGAAGCTGGTGGGGGATCAGTACGATCGTCCTCGCATGTACTGAATCAAAGATCATCTTTCCAAACCGACATTTGTAATATTTATGTTGAATCATGCAACTTAGCTTATGATCTTGCTATGTTCTCCTTAGGGTCAATTTCATGGCATATTCGAAAGCGTAAAGCATGTTAGCATAGCAGCATGTTATCGAATTGAATAGGCAAGCAAGCAATCCCGTGTTTGATTCGTGGCGCGACTTACCAAGCCGACGCACTCGCCCTTGTACCGACGCAAGGTGAATACGCCTATCAGATTTCCCTGTCATGTTATAGTGCTCTCTATGCGGATCAACACACGTACGATATGAGTGTACCTTGCGCTTCCAACCCATCGCCCTTAACTATATGAAGGTCACTAGCTTGTCACGGCTAGAATGGACTTATACTCATCGAATCGAAAACATAAGACGATGGTAACTCTGTGCGGTTGCTAACCAACAATCAGAGGCCACCGAAATAATCGCGCGCAAGTGGCTTATCACATTCACTAGAAGGTCGCTACCCGTCTAAATGAAGTGCACCAACAATGCCGAAAACGAAATCCCTCCTAGGCCGAACGGTCCCAGCGCCCTGGCGTGCCGCGTTCGAGGGATGCCCATGCACGGGCTTTTATATTCTTTAAGTCTATTTGACCATTTAACCATGCAATGAATCTTATATTTCATACAACCAAGCAAGTTCGCTTATCGTTATTTCAATTGGCACAACGCCCCAATGTCCTCAACGAACGCCCTAAGGCCATGAACATTTCGAAGGGCACCATGCCGCGTCGACAGTTATGCCATATCCGTGCCACAACTGTTCTTCTCGTCGCAACGATGCCATCTTTGATAAGTATTGTGCAGCTGCGCGCATTCGCCGTCTTTTGTGATCTCGTACACGTAGGAACGTTTCTACCGTATTTCAAATGATATATAACTTAGCATTCAATGTTCGGGGCTTGCGCGATATGGCGCTCGCCTATTGTCTTTCAATGTTCTAGCCGTTCTAACTCGTGCGCGAAGGCACGGTATGGTTCGTGCACTAAGGCACTCGCCGAGTACAGTTATCCCATGTTATTGCGGCTTGCGCACCGCGGCGCTCGCCTTTGCGATATCCAATGTTTCGTAGCGACTCGTACATTTGATGCACATTTTATTTCAATTGTACTAACTTAGTGTTCGACACACACTATGATTTATCTCCGATCGAACCACGCCCGTGGCGTCGATAGGTTAACTTAGCATACAATGATATATTTGACTTATCGAATGAAAGAGTAAAAAGAAGTCAATTCTCCCACCTTGAGTCGATTTGCCTTTGCCGTCTCGCCGAGCCGATATGGCTCGATTCCTTAACTATGTTGCACGGCCACTCTCCTGACTTAGCCATTCGAGCACTTCGTGCTTGTTGAATTATACGTCCGGTTTGCCTTAGCGTGCCCAAGTCTCAGTCCGTCGCAAGGCGTCGATTTGGTTCCGTGGACCCCTTACTAAATATTGCCGAAGATCGACCTCTAATATTTTCGTGTCAAAGTATAACCTGCACACGAAACCAACTAAAATTAATACTTGCGTCGATTCGGACTTGCGCCTTGGTCGATTCGATTTCTTAGAATCTTCGAGCCGATTCAATGCACTCATCCTTCGGGGCAACGCGGCGCTTCGCATCGATTCACTCGATGCATTCTTAGGGACAAGGCAACTCTTCGCATCGACATAGTCCGATGCATTACTCGGGTCGATGTAACTCTTCGCATCGACTTAGTTCGATGCGTTGCTCGGAACAACTTAACTCTCGTATCGTTTTGCATCGATACATTCCTTTGGGTCAACGCGACTCGCTGAGTCAACGTTTCAGCGTAATGCGCCGTGCGGAGCGGGGCATTACAGAATATACTACTCAAAATAAGGTCCGTCCTCGAACCAAAACCAACACTCCGACTAAGTGTTTTATAGATCGTTTCACGATCTCGCACCATAAATGATGTTCGATTTCATAATATCTCGCAAGCTTTTCGCTAGCATTTCAAAGTCATCCCTGTAGCTCGATTTGAATTTGGATACAACTCGATTTGGATTCGTACCTATATTCAAGGCGTCCCGAAGATATGTGTATTTCGACCAAGTCCAGTCGTAGCAAATTGGAACAAAGCTGACAGGTAAATTTCAATCCTATGCTTGCCATCTCGTACTCTCGATCGGACTTATCCATAGTACTTGTTCTCGTAATTTCATTGCATAACGCTACGCGATTCAATGTCGCCTTTCTCATTTCGTATGTTTCATATGGACTACCAACTCTATGCGTCGCGTCAAGCCATCGCACATCCGATCGCAACGATTCTTCGCAACGTCTTGCGTTCGATATCGCCATCCAACTATTTCCGAAGTCTCGCTTGCAACTTGTCTCGATACGATTTTCTTTGTTGACTTGCAAATGCATCAACATTCAGGGCTACGCCCGCTAGGTTTACTCACATAGTCCCCGTGCTTAGATTCTCCCGTCGCAAGTTTAAATTGACATTGCACAAAGGCCACAATCTATCTGACACGAAAGTTTACATCAAGGCGACGGTGCTCAAGGCAACGATCGCCTTGACACGAATGTCTTAACGACGCATCTTACATTCGATTTCCTAATGAGTAGGAATTTACTAGCTAAATTCCCAACTTATCCTTCTCGCAACATCGAACATAATTTCGATTTCACGCAAGCTCAATTGCAAGGTGAATCCGAATCTAACGACATGACTCGTAAGCCATTCCCTTATCATTCCCTCTCGTGCATAGCACGTTCCTCGCAATCGCCTAGACTTATCATCAACATGCACCGTGTTGTATTTGTTATCGGTGTAATTCCATATGCGATATCGCATGGGTCATCTTACGGTCTGCAGCATTCAATTTGATTTGGCGGTCAAGTCTTCTAGGGTCAGCTGCCCCGAAGCTACGCTCGATAATTGTGGATCATTAACGAAGGACAGTTTAATACGAACCATGCTATATCTTATTTCGGAGCCAAATCACGTTCCGACGATTCTATGCGAATACCCAATTTCGGACACAACCATTTCTATCGGCGCAACTGATGCGCAACTATCCTCCGAGTCAAGTCATGCACTGCCGTCGTTGATTACGCAATTTATGAAACATCTACTCGTATCGAATTCGAGTCTATCTTATTCGCGGGTCGACACACGAGATGCTATACGCATCGAACAATCGTCGATGACTTATAGTCTCGTCTTTGATCAATCACAAAATTTATGATCAACCAAGTTCATCCATTCTCGTATTGTTACTTACAAAATTTTGATAGCGCAAGGCGTACTCCATTTTGTATTCCCATATCGTGCTTACGTTTCCTTACGTATCGATCTTGATAGTTCATATCAATTTCGATAGCAGGAGGGTCGACTTCGAATCCGTTTCCAACGTCAACTTAACTCGCATCGCATACATCCAAGTTCGCCACGAACTTTTCCATACGCATCAACTCATCTTCTGATTTGCCGTATCCCGCTATACTTTGATCGCGTAACCGAGTTATCGATTATCCAACATCGTGCCCTCGAGTTATACGATTTCGCCCTCTAAGTTTTGCGTGTTTTCAGTCGTACTCAAATGAGTGTCGTTGTAACTTAACCAACTATTTCATAGGCACAGTTTCTCGCGTCAACCAACTTTCTTACCGAAGTCGCACATCGTGCGATTCAATTACAATTCGCATCGCCTAACATTTCTATCGAAATCGCAAGTCGTGCGATTCGATTCGTATCGTCCAATATTTCTACCGAGATTGCAAGTCGTGCGACTCATTTGTAAGCTCGAGTATTCCTTTCCCGTCGATCCGATTATTGCATCAAGGCATAATTGTTTCGCTAGTCTCGGTCGTCCGACCAACTTATAACTTTCGTCCGACGTATCGTTCATCGATATGAGTCTCGCCTTATCGTCCCAACCGATTTTCGAAGAACACTTGCATCAACATGCCATCGCACAAATTTTCAATCGAGTCTCGGTACTCACCCGTCTGTTGCGGACAAACCTTCCGCAATTCTCACAATATGCCGATGCAATAAATCGTACAAGTGGTATCCCATATACCACTCGGAATCGAGTCATTCATCGCCTACGTGGTATAGCATATACCACTCGGAAATCAAGCCATTTCCCTCGCACTATACTTAGTATAAACCGACGATCTCTTCCGACTAACGATTTCCGCAGTGATCGTGCTTGATCACAACCGTAACTTTGATTTAAATCAAATCCGACACAATTCGGCCAATGTATTCATTTGCCAACACGAACTCGGTGCGCAACCGAACCGATCTCATTTTCTCGATTTATAACTTTCGTTTTCTTCCGTTTGTATCTGGTGCAAATTTTATTATCGATATCCGTTGCATCTCGAGCAACGATTTTATTTTGATACGCGTTGCACCACGTGCAACATTTTACTTTCGATACGCAATGCACATCGTGCATAAACTTATCTTCGACATTCATTGCATCTCGTGCAACGATTTAACATTTCATTTTCGACATTCAAAGTCAATGCTCAAATCCGTTTCAACACATTCGATATTGACTTATCACTTTCCATCGCAACGCACATTCGAAATCGATATGTGAATCCGTTTCAACACATTTCATATCAACTTTCTTCGACTTTTCAACGCATCATTTACAATTAACGCGTGGCAATTGCTGCAGCAACATTCCACGACTTTCATTGTATCGATGCAACCAACGTTTCTCATACCGATCGTTGCAACCAACGAATATCTCGATTTATAATTCCGACGTGTTGCATCCACGGCAACAAATTCTCGAATTCATATCTCGCAACTTGTTGCACATTCAGCAACAAACCTTCCCGACTTTTTCGTAACACCATGTAATTTCCAAACAACACGCGGCAAAATTACATGGTTGTATTAGACTTATTGTATGGAACATCCAGTACGGCATCGAGTAGAGTCAAGAGTGATTTCGATTGGTGGTGGGCAACGTTTTGGAATTGAAATGAAACAAGCGTCCAGAGGAAATTGAGCCTAGAGCTCTGATACCAATTTGTCACGTCCCGACCCGGAATCACCCGAATCATCGTCCTCGCTGGGGCGTGATGCCGCACGAGCCTGGAGTTGCGCTCGTGCAAGGCAAGATGACAAGTTCTCAAATGGTTATCTTTTGAGTTGATATTCACAACGAAAGGAAAACAGAGTATACGAAACAAATCTCTTTATTGATATTCGAAATCAGATTACAAGGCTTTCGATAGCCTAACAATGTATGCCAGATTGGCTACAACACTCAGGTTCTCTCTTGCCCACAAAGGATTTCACCGTTCCATACATCATGCCTTCTATATCTCGGCCGCATCAATCCTGTCGCGAGTCCGAGCGTCAAGCGATCGCACGCTTCAATACACTTCGGCATTTCCGAGCCTCAACGCGTTCAAGCAACACTTCGCCTCGAGCCATCCATTTCCTGCACCCTGCATGAAGCTGGTGGGGGATCAGTACGATCGTCCTCGCATGTACTGAATCAAAGATCATCTTTCCAAACCGACATTTGTAATATTTATGTTGAATCATGCAACTTAGCTTATGATCTTGCTATGTTCTCCTTAGGGTCAATTTCATGGCATATTCGAAAGCGTAAAGCATGTTAGCATAGCAGCATATTATCGAATTGAATAGGCAAGCAAGCAATCCCGTGTTTGATTCGTGGCGCGACTTACCAAGCCGACACACTCGCCCTTGCACCGACGTAAGGTGAATACGCCTATCAGATTTCCCTGTCATGTTATAGTGCTCTCTATGCGGATCTACACACGCACGATATGAGTGTACCTTGCGCTTCCAACCCATCGCCCTTAGCTATATGAAGGTCACTAGCTTGTCACAGCTAGAATGGACTTATACTCATCGAATCGAAAACATAAGACGATGGTAACTCTGTGCGGTTGCTAACCAACAATCAGAGGCCACCGAAATAATCGCGCGCAAGTGGCTTATCACATTCACTAGAAGGTCGCTACCCGTCTAAATGAAGTGCACCAACAATGCCGAAAACGAAATCCCTCCTAGGCCGAACGGTCCCAGCGCCCTGGCGCGCCGCGTTTGAGGGATGCCCATGCACGGGCTTTTATATTCTTTAAGTCCATTTGACCATTTAACCATGCAACGAATCTTATATTTCATACAACCAAGCAAGTTCGCTTATCGCTATTTCAATTGGCACAACGCCCCAATGTCCTCAACGAACGCCCTAAGGCCATGAACATTTCGAAGGGCACCATGCCGCGTCGACAGTTATGCCATATCCGTGCCACAACTGTTCTTCTCGTCGCAACGACGCCATCTTTGATAAGTATTGTGCAGCTGCGCGCATTCGCCGTCTTTTGTGATCTCGTACACGTAGGCACGTTTCTACCGTATTTCAAATGATATATAACTTAGCATTCAATGTTCGGGACTTGCGCGATATGGCGCTCGCCTATTGTCTTTCAATGTTCTAGCCGTTCTAACTCGTGCGCGAAGGCACGGTATGGTTCGTGCACTAAGGCACTCGCCGAGTACAGTTATCCCATATTATTGCGGCTTGCGCACCGCGGCGCTCGCCTTTGCGATATCCAATGTTTCGTAGCGACTCGTGCATTTGATGCATATTTCATTTCAATTGTACTAACTTAGTGTTCGACACACACTATGATTTATCTCCGATCGAACCACGCCCGTGGCGTCGATAGGTTAACTTAGCATACAATAATATATTTGACTTATCGAATGAAAGAGTAAAAAGAAGTCAATCCTCCCACCTTGAGTCGATTTGCCTTTGCCGTCTCGCCGAACCGATGCGGCTCGATTCCCTAACTATGTTGCACGGCCACTCTCCTGACTTAGCCATTCGAGCACTTCGTGCTTGTTGAATTATACGTCCGGTTTGCCTTAGCGTGCCCAAGTCTCAGTCCGTCGCAAGGCGTCGATTTGGTTCCGCGGACCCCTTACTAAATATTGCCGAAGATCGACCTCTAATATTTTCGTGTCAAAGTATAACCTGCACACGAAACCAACTAAAATTAATACTTGCTTCGATTCGGACTTGCGCCTTGGTCGATTCGATTTCTTAGAATCTTCGAGCCGATTCAATGCACTCATCCTTCGGGGCAACGCGGCGCTTCGCATCGATTCACTCGATGCATTCTTAGGGACAAGGCAACTCTTCGCATCGACATAGTCCGATGCATTACTCGGGTCGATGTAACTCTTCGCATCGACTTAGTTCGATGCGTTGCTCGGAACAACTTAACTCTCGTATCGTTTTGCATCGATACATTCCTTTGGGTCAACGCGACTCGCTGAGTCAACGTTTCAGCGTAATGCGCCGTGCGGAGTGGGGCATTACACCTGCCACGTCAGCAGCGTAGCGACGTACATCAACCAAATTAGCGACGTCAACTCTCTGCCACGTCAGCTACTGAGCGACGGATTGCGACGGATAGCAACGTAACGACGCTAATTAGTGACGTTAGGATACGTCGCAGATCGTCGCTATACGTCGCAGATATTATAAAAAAATGTAAAAAATATAATGTGTATTTTTGTTATGTTGTGTGTCTGTGTTTACAGTGTTTGTGAAGTGCAGTGTTCGAACCATCAACAGTTTTGCTTACTGTTCTATATTTTATCTTGGATAGAAAGAGCAACAGTTCAGGGTGCACTTCTCAGAACTTCCTCTTCACGTCCTTCACCTTCTCGGAATCCTTTACGACGTCCCGAGAAAGTGAAGGATGTAAAAATGAAGCTCTCAGAAGTACATCCTGAACTGTTGCTCTTTCTGTCCAAGATAAAACATACAACAGTAATCGAAACTATCGATGGTTCCGAACACTGCATTTCACATACACTGTAAACACAGACACACATCATCACAAAAATATACATTATATTTTTTTAAACTTTGGGCAATACCTCCTTTGTATATCAGATCATCGCTTATAACCCAGCGTAGGTATATTTGTCATCCCCGTCGCAGATATCATCATAATTAACAGTCTCCCATCATAACAGTCTACAACTAATAGATGAATAACAGTCTCCCATCATAACAGTCTACAACTAAATATCATACATGTACTCAATAAAAATACCAACAAAGTAAATATCACAAACATACATGTCCAACAAACATACATGTCCAACAGAGTCAAATAAGAATGAAAATCAGTGTACCAATGATCAATGGGCCCATAGGGCCAATACATATAAAGATGATAAAAAAATCTACTGCATCACTAAGGACCCCTGCTGTGCATCTGAGATAGCATGTACTCATACTGCTCCAGTATGAGCTGCACCATAGGGGCAGTAGGAGGCAGTGCAACGTCTGGAGTCGGCGCCATCGATGGACCGGGAGGACGTATCTGCTCCAGCTCTCGCAGTCGTTCAGCATGCGCAGCAAGGGTACTCACCATCCTCTGAGTACTCTCCTCAATCGAAGTATGTACCTGAGTGAGTGAGGCAGACATGGTCCTCTGCGATCCCTCTAGTTCGACCTGTCTACGCTCTGTGCGCTGCGTAGACTCGGTGAGCGTGTGCAAGCTGGCAGCTGTAGCCTGCTGCAGACTCATCAGCTCCTGTATACTGCGCTCGACCGCATCAAATCGTCCGGTTATCATCGGATCGTCGGATCGTCGCTCTGCGGTATGGTGATTAGAAATCTACTGCTGCAACTCGTGACGCAGCTCGTCGATCTGACGACCAATATCCTGAGCTCGTGATGACGCCTGCTGCATATGATGCTGCTGCATATGCTGGCCTAGCTGCTGCTGCATATGCTGGTCTCAATCCCCCCTTCAACCACCATGAACACCACCACAAACCACCACTACAACACCACAACTACAACCACAACCTACCACAACAACTCCCTCCATTCTCACTCAAACTCACACACAACCAATAAACATATATATACATATATCAAGACACCTATATATATATATATATATATATATATATATATATATATATATATATATATACACACACTCTCAAATATAAAGAGACACACACACACAATATTTCGGGTTCGTCGGATAACCCAACACATGAACCCGAGCCCAACCCGATTGTTGATCGGGTTCAAATATTTTAACCCAAATCTGAGCCCGAATCCGAGTATCTTCAACCCAACCCACTAACGGTTTATCCGATTGGGTTCGGCCCGTGTGTGTGTGTGTGTGTGTGTGTGTGTGTGTGTGTCCGTGTGTGTTTGTGTGTATATGTGTGTGTCCGTGTGTCCGTGTGTGTGTGTGTGTGTGTGTGTGTGTGTGTGTGTGTTCGTGTGTGTGTGTGTGTCCGTGGGAGAGGAGGAGGAGGAGGAGGGAGAGGAGGAGGAGGAGGAGGGAGAGGAGTTAGGTTAGGGTTTACCTGAGGAAGAGGAGAAGGAGCTTGGATTGGGGGAGGAGGAGCTCGACCGGGGGGGGGGGGGGGGGGGGGGTTAGGGGTCGCCGGGGGGGAGGGAGTAGCCGGGGGGTGGGGGGAAGGGGTCGCCGGGGGGGAGGGAGTAGCCGGGGGTCGAGGGGGGAAAAAAATTCTAAAATTTTCGAGTGAGGAAAAAAAAGGAAACAGTGTACCATAAGTAAAAAAGTTAGCGACGTCAAGAGGCGACGTCGCTAAACGTCGCAAACATTTTAATTTATGGCGACATATTTTAATAATATGTCGCTGAACGTCGCTATTCAGCGACGTAATTTATCTCCTGTCGCTGAACGTCGCTATTCAGCGACGTTTTACGATGTCTATAGAAAGGAGTCGCTATATTCGATATTTAGCGACGATATTTTATTCCTTCGCTAAATTACGTCGCTAATAGAGCATATTTTAGTAGTGTCTAAACCTAGATCTAGACTCCCGATTCACTATATATATTTCTAAATTTATGTAAAAAAAATTTCTTCCTTTATTTTTCTTCCTCTCTTAGTTGTTTTGTGATTTTGATAAAATATAATTAGGTTTCCCGACCAAAAAAAGTTTCTCTAGCTATTTGAAGTTTTATTTTTCATTTATCTGAAATTTTCACAAATATTTACAATACCAGGTTTTATGTCCTATGAAATTATTATATACTGTTGTTGCATCTTAATTATGGAGTGAGATGGGTCACATAGATGGAGGAGATGCATCGGATTTACAAATAATTACAATACTGCAGTTTTCTGTCAACGATTTAGGCTTCATCTTGCTTCAGTTTGCAGGCCAGCAAAGTTGTTTCAGTTTTTTTTGTCAGCAATTGACGTCGTAAGACAACAAAGTTACTTTCCAATTTCTTCATTATTTCTCTGAAATTTTACAGGCCAGCAAATTTGTCTCAGGTAAAGTTTGTGACGGTTTGTTGTTGTATATATTTGGTTACTTGTTTATATTTGATGTAAAATTATGAGTGTAATGTTTGTTCTAGTATTTCTTTTATTAAATGTACACATTTGTGATTGTCTTGTAAATGTGCACATTTTAAATTTTACTATGAAATTTTGCAAATTCATGTCTACCCATTAAGCCAGACCCATTGTACAAAGACCCAACTAAACCAAAGCAACCGATCGAACCGTTTTGGTTCGATTCAGTTTAATTCAGTTTCTGAAAATTATGATTCGGTTCGGTCAAAACATAATCGGTTCGATTTAATTTCAGTTTTCAAAAATTTTGGTTCGGTTCAGCCGAACCGACCATTTATACACCCTAAGGGGACGTTTGGTATGCGGAATACTATATAGTCGGGAATTCTATATTTTCGGGAATCAATTCCAAGGAATTAAAATTCCTGAAAAATTACATTCCCATATTTGTGACAATATAAATATTCCCGGGAAAAAATTAAAAAATAATAATAACGAAAAAAATGAACAAATATAAAAAAAAAAAACCGGTAAAAACGATAAAAAATCGGTAAAAACGACAAAATAACAAAAAACGACAAAAACGATAAAAAACGACAAAAAATCGGTTAAAACGACAAAAATGACCAAAAAGCGACAAAAAATGTATAAACGACAAAAAATAACAAAAAAAAATAGTAAAAACGACATAAAATCGGTAAAAACGATAAAAAAACCAAAATGCGACAAAAACGACAAAAATCAACAAAAAATGGGTTAAAACGACAAAAAATGACAAAAAATTGGTTAAAAACGACAAAAATTCGGTTATAAACAACAAAAAAAATCGGTTAAAACGACAAAAAATAACCAAAAAAACGAAAAATAATCGATAAAAACGACAAAAAATGACAAAAAATCGGTTAAAACGACAAAAAAATAATCAAAAAGCGACAAAAACGAAAAATAATCGATAAAAACGACAAAAATGACAAAAAAATCGGTTAAAACGACAAAAAATAACCAAAAAGCGACAAAAAACGACAAAAAATCGGTAAAAGCGACAAAAAAAGACAAGAATGACAAAAATGACATAAAATCAGTAAAAAAGACAAAAAAGCGACAAAAACGACAAAAAATGACTAAAAATCGGTAAAAATAACAAAGAAAAGCTAAAAAAAGGACAAAAAAAATCGCTTAAAACGACAAAAAATGACAAAAAGGACAAAAAATGGGTAAAAATGACAAAAAAAATCAAAAGTGACAAAATACAAAAAATGGATAAAAACGACAAAAAATAATCAAAAAGTGACAAAAAAAGACAAAAAGTGGGTAAAAACGACAAAAAATCGCTTAAACAAAAAATTGGTAAAAACGACAAAAATGACAAAAAAAGATAAAAACGACAAAAAAAAAGAAAAAATGTTCAAAACTAATCAAAATTGATCAAAAAAGAAGATTAAATTTAGACAATTTTTTTTTGCCGGGCCAAAAAAAAATATCCACATATTCTCAAGGGATAGAATTTCCATGTTTTGTGGGTAAACTATTTATCCGGATATTTATAATTTCCGAAAATAAATTTTTTATAAGCCAAATAAATGTGGTAATAGATTTTCATCTTAAATTTTTTCGAAAATAAAAAAAAATACCGCGTACCAAACGTCCCCTAAGTGATTCTACAAACCTCATCCGTATACGTTAAATCTAATTAATTCTTTACCCTCAAAGATAAGTCAATACTATTTGCTATGATTACACTTCTCACAAACACAATTTGACTATGTCAAATTATAATGCAAGAAAACAATAGCTATATGTAATGCCTCCTCTCTTTTTTCAAAAGGTACGTTAACTTTTAATCCAAAACTCAGCCAATTTATACAACCACCTCAATCTTAATCTTAGTTGAGGATCAGAGTGGTAATCGGTGTTAGCAATGGAGAAAAATATAACCAATGTCTTTTTGGCTATATGGAAAGAATCCATTGATCCAAATCATAGTGTTTTTCGAGGATGCTGTTAGTAAAAAAAATATCATCAATTATTTTTAGAGTAATTTTGAGTTGTCTCACATTTCTATTACTCAAATTTAAGGTGCACCTCACTGATCGATTATAATGCAAAAAATTTCTATTTTTGACAAAAATCGTCTTCTACTGACGGTCAACTCATTTGACAAATTTTTATTGACCAAAATACTCCCTTGTCTTCCTCCTCCCACCGTCCATTGCCGCGTGCCCCCACCGACAGCACCCTCCCCGTCGTGCGGCCCCACCGACTGCCCCCTCCTGTTGGGAACGAAGCACCCACTCCAACACCTCCCTACCCCGTGCCCCCAACCGCTGACAAGCTGTTACTGCTGCTGTTGTTGTCATTGTCGTTGCTAACTGCTGCTCCCGCCACTCGTCTCCACCGGCACCGGAGAAAGAAGGGGTTGCCGAAGAAAGAGAGTGGGAGAAGAGAGAGAGGGGGTTCCGATTGCCCACGAGGGTGGGTTGGACGAGAATATTTTTGTGCAAAACAATTTGGTCAATTGAGTTGACTTTTATGGGGAGACAGTTTCAGTTAAAAGTGAAATTTTTTTTGTTTTACAGTAATCGAGTGGGGCTAATTATAAGGGCACATATCTTTTTGATCAAGGCTAGCCAGGATTAGGACTAGCCAGGTTGGGAGAAACTTTTACTATGACTATCAAAATATTTCACTCAGGGGGCTGTCCAAAGCCCACAGCCCCCCAAACCCAAAAAATTACTCTCATTTCTAAATTTCACTATCTCTCTCTTCACAAACCCTAGCTTTCTTCTTCTTCTTCTTCTTCTTCTATCCATCTTCTTCTTCTCCATCATTTCCATTCTCACATCTTCATCAAAATTCTAATTTTTTTTCTCATCATCATCATCTTCTTCTTCTCCACCATTTCCATCATCACCATCTCTATCAAAACTCTAGTTTCCTTCTCTTTTCCAATTTCGATGGCACCCAAAAAATTAAATAAACCCTAAAATGTATGAAAATAAAGGTTAAATACTTCTTTCCTCACAAAGAATGCATAAAAATAAATCCTAAAATGCATATTTCACTCTATTATCAAGATTGAAATAAACCCTAACATATTTTTTTTTTCATTCGGGAATGTCGACTTTAGGACTGCCAGAAATTGTGGCAGTCCTGAAAGGAACTTGCTGTACAGCAAGTATCTTTCAGGACTGTCTCAATTTTTGGCAGTCCTTAATATGTCTAGGACTGCCAGAAATTGTGGCAGTCCTGTTGTAGAGCATGTCCCTTTTAGGACTGCCACAATTTCTGGCAGTCCTCATTACTTGTAGGACTGCCAGCAATTGTGGCAGTCCTGTTGTACATCGAGTCTATTTCAAGACCGCCACAATTTCTGGCAGTCCTCATTACTTCTAGAACTGCCAGCAATTGTGGCAGTCCTGTTGTACATCGAGTCTATTTCAAGACTGTCACAATTTCTGGCAGTCCTCAATACTTTTAGGACTGTCAGAAATTGTGGCAGTACTGATATAAACCCAATTATTCTACAACTAGGATTTCTTTCATAGTTTTCTTCTACAACTAGAATTTTATGCATAATTCTTCTATTAATAAAGAAAAATTGGTTAATAGACTAATAGATTAATAGATTTGATAACCCAATTTCTTCTACAACTAGGATTTCATCCATAATGTCCAAATAAGAAGAAGAAAAATAAAGTAGGGTTTGGAGAAAGAGATCTGAGAAATTAGAAGAGAACAAAAAATCAAAATAAAGTAGGTTTGCAAAAATTGATGTTCTTGTTCTTGTTGTTCTTGTTTTTTTTTTTCTTCTTGTTCTTCTTGTTCTTCTTCTTGTGAGGAATGGAGAGTGTGGAAGAAAACAAAAATAAGACTTATCTTTTATACCTATCACTTGGATAGCCTGAATAATTTTTTCAGTAGCAAACTTGTAAATAATAGAAAACTAATACTTGAACAGCTCCGATCAAAATGTGTTATGGACTTATAATTAGCCTTGAGTGGGAGTACATTATCGAAATGGATAACAAAAGTGGGAGATAAATCAAAATTGATTGGGTCATCATAATTCATGTGACCGTTATGGACAAAGTAGCCGGTCGTGTCGTGTACCCATCGATTGGGCAACCGTGATGCGAGGGGAAGTAAATTCCTTGTGCTGTGGGAGCAGCTGAACATGGGACTGATGAAGCACAGGATCATGAGTAGTTCAGAGTTCAGACTTTCCAATAATATTAGACATAAAATAAAAAAAAATAAAAAAAATATATATATATATATATATATATATATATATATATATATATATATATATATATATATATATATAAAGTGGGTTAGATTTGGACGAGAATAGGAGAAAATGATAAAGTAAATTTCGGTTCCAAAAATTGTATAGTTAAAAATTGATGTAAAAAAATAATGTAAAATATAGGGTCTAAGAAGTTGGGCTCAAAATTAGAACTTACTATTCTATAAAATAAGTTCATACAATCTATATTATAAAAATTGGAAGGCCCAACCCTTAGCAGTTAGCACCTATGGATGTGATGGAATCGAAATTGTTGAAGTTGGGATTAGGAATGAGACTTACTATTCTACAAAATAAGTTTCAAAATTCTGAATGTAAAAATTGGACTGAAGATTCGACAAATGTGTTTGGTTGGAATAGAAAAGTAAAAAATGGAAAGTAAAAGATTAGACACATGTATTTTGTTGAAATAGAAGAACGAAAAATGAAAAAAATATATTATAATTAAAAAAAATTAATTCATTAATCATTTAATAAATTTAATAATTAAATTAAGATAATTAATTAGTAACTAATTAAGAATTAGAAATTTATCAACTCAAAATTAATTACTAACGATTTAAGAATTAATATTTTATATTTAAAATTTTAATTAATTTTTGACTAGTTATTGGTTAGTTTAAATTTTAATTAGTAAATAATTAATAAGTAATTAGTCACCAGTGTTACTTAATAAAAATATAATAAGTAATAAAAAATTCTAAAGGAAAGCAATAACAGATTAATTAATTAATTGATAAGTAATTAGCATTACTTAACACAAAATTTAATAAGTAGTATTTTTTAAGGGAAGCAAAAAAAAAAAAAATCCCACCAACATCAGACTACCAACTCCGGATGTGACAGCAGCAGCCCAAAACCTCTCCTACTCGCGTGACAGAATTGACAGCAGTCACATTAGCTAGTTCCAGCTCCCCTCCCACATCTTAACCAAATCGTTTTACACTCCCTCCCCCTAAATTCAGGTGAAGTGTGCATTCGTCCCCTCACTTTACGTTTGCCAAACAGTTCCTTAGAAGTGGCCTTGTTTGGTTCCGGAAATGGAAGAAAATAAATCCATTGATGTTTTATTTCCCTTGAGAAATTATAATTCCTATCGATATTTTTTTGGGAATTGAAATACCAAAAAAAAAATTGGAAGATAAATTGCATACTTAAAGGTAAGAAGGTGAATCTATTGATGGAACTATTTTTTTTCCTAATTTTTTTTACTAGAAATTAGTTTCCTTTGCTCCTCGATTTCTAAATGGAAAAGTGAACCAAAGGAGATATAAATGGAAGAAATGGATTATTTAACCGTATCCTAAAAATTTGACATATAGGCTTCGGTGGTGGTGGTGGTGGTCACCTAGGATGTTTTTCTTTTTCTTTTAAATGTTTGTTAGTTTTTAAAAACACCTATTCTTTCTTCAAACAAAAGCACCGCATGAGTTAAATCTACCAAACACTATTATCACATGAGAACACAACAAATCAAACTTTCTCACACCAAAACTTTTTGACAAAAATAAATAAATTAATACGTGTCAAATTTTTTAGTCAAAATTATTTTACATGTGTACAAAATTACTTAAAAAGTAGTTTATATTTAATGAATTTGATATTTGTTAATTTATTTTTTTTTTTTTTTGAAAGAAAACTTCATTCATATCATTAAGTAGAAAGAAAGTTCATGTCATTACAGACATGAGAGTAGATACATGTAGGTGTCTCTTCAAAAGAGTGAAGAGAGTGAGAAGAGTTTGAGAACATTGCATCAGTAGCAATGGAGTGAGCACATATATTTGCACTTCTTGGTACATAAGAAAAGCAAATGTTAGAATCCAATTCTTTTGATTTCCTTGCATCTGCTATTGCATGTCGAACTCGCCATAGTGGTAGAGTATCACAGCCTTCAACTGCCTCTATAAGGGGAAAGCAGTCACCTTCAATTGTAACGTTAATCAGGTTGTTTCTGTTGCAGATAATGAGTGCTAGAGTGAGTCCCATCGCCTCAGCTTCAAGAGGTGATCCGCCGTCTTCAGTTTTTGACAAACCCGATATGAATTCTCCATTAGAATTGCGCAATAGTGCACCAGCTGACATTTTATCATCCAGAAATGAGCCATCGAAGTTAATCTTCCAGTGATTGAGTTTCGGAGGCCTCCAAATAACTTGTTGTTGTGGTGTGCTTGAGGTCGAGTTTAAATCAGGTCGAATACTGGAGCAAGCCTCCATCTTCTTCATTAGACTGGATGCTTCCTTGAAGAGGTCCACAACATTGATACTTTGATTGTTGAAAATTGTCCTGTTTCTAGCTTTCCAGATAATCCACATTTGATAAAAAAATGCTGCAATTATGTTTTGATCTCCGTTCTTCAGAATTGTTGAAGTAATAGATGAAACAGTGGAATCCTCATGAATGAGAGATGAGATACTCATATGATAATCCCAAGCTTTACCTGTTATTGGACAATGAAACAAAAGATGGTTAGTATTTTCTTGGTTCACCTTGCACAGCGGACATGTTGCCTTAATTTGATCAAGACGTCGATGAATGTTATGTTGTGTAGGAAGGGAGTTGGTAATAGCTCGCCAAGCAAATAGTAACACCTTCGGACTGATGTGTGTCAATGACCAAAGTCTTTTCCATTCAGTGAAATCATCCCTCTCAGACAAGTTCAAGTTTGGATATAATTTCTCATGAATCACTCGATATGCTGATTTAGCAGTGAACACCCCCGTTGCAGTATGAATCCATATTAACTTGTCATGAAGACAATTGACAGACAATGGTATTCTCAATATTGCAGTAGCTTCATGAACTGGAAAAAGTATATGAATGAGATTAGCTCTCCAGGACATAGTTTGAATGTTGATCAAATCACTCACATTCGTAACCCAACGATGACTGAAATCAAACCCAAGAACTTTGTAATTTGGCAAGGATGGAACCCAAGGTTCATTCCAAATATTAATAGAAGTACCATCTCCAATTGACCAGATATATTGTTGAAAAGAAACTCTCTGCTATAAAGTATGCTCGACCAAATGCATGATGATATTCTTGAAGGCATAACTGACCAGAAATCATTAGAGTGTAAGTATTTGTGTAGTGCCCCGTCCCGCAAAGTCAATCGGAGGAATCGAAACGCCGACGGCGTTCGGCCTTAGCCTTGCAACGGCTTGCTCGGAGACATCGCTCAGGTGGGGTAGTTTCGGTGAACTCTCCTCATCTTTGCCTTCACATAATAAATCGTGTTTTCAACTTGCACAAGTTAGGCTTGATAATAAAAGCTACGCATCCACATAGCTAAGGGAATAATCCCGATGGTTTGAATCGAGTTAGAACATGGAAAACGTCCCACGGTCGGCTTAGAGTTGGTGCACGGCGTGCTTTGAAAATGACACTCGGTCCTTCGTCCCGTGGCTTGGGAGAAGGAAAGTTGGTCTTCGGTGCAAAAGCTGAGAGTTAGCCTAAGTCATAGGCGTCGCCCGCACAAATGCTTACTAAAGCATGCACGATCCTGTCCCGCAAGGCTTGGCATAGCCTTTGCTCGTCCCTTGGGTTAAGTTGTAGGCTTGAGTGAGTTAGGCATAGTTATGCCGGTCGACCTAAGTTATTCTACGTGCTGTCCCGCTCATTCTGCGGTTGTCAAGATAAATAGTCCCACGACCCCAAGGCCCGTCATAGGAAGTATGACTTGGGCGATAGCGTTGCGTCGAACACGAGTCGGTTTAGAGGCACGAGCCACGGTTGGTTCAGTGGTAAGTTAGCCACGGTCGGTCGATACTTAAGGAAACACGTTATGTTCAAGTTAAGTTGAAAGGCTAGGCAGTTGCTGTTCCCTGAGTTCAAAGAACGTTAAGTCTAAGCGATGGTTAGTCGCCGAGAGGAAATATGTCGGGACTGTGGTTCAGTCGCCGAGGCAACCCTGGTTTGGGGCTCTGCAACAGAAAGTACGAAAAGTGGAAAGAGTAAAACAAAGGAACTGTGATAATAATGTGACCTTACATTACGTTAAGTCTAGAAGTTAGCGTAGGCGCGTGGTCATGGACTACTTGTCGACAAGGGGTGGTTCTTCGAGCGGCAACCCGGGGCCACGGGACCGACTCGGCCTAGGAAGAACCGAATTATAGCCGAGCTGGGTATGAAGCAACCGGTATGTCGGGAACTTGCAGCGAGGATCGCAACCGGCGGTGCAAGGGTCCCGAGTACCAGGCTATGTCCAAAATGGCTGGTTAGGCCAGTGACCTTTCATATAGATGTGTCGGCACGGGCGGCAATCCGCGTGGGTGCCTTTGGATTGAGTTGAATATGTATGAGTTAAATAGACACAATGTCTGAGCCTAAGATTTGGCTACAGCGAAGGCGACGTGCTTCGGCACGAGATGTGGCGTTGACTGTTAAGTTGCGAGTTAAGTCAAAAAGGGCCGTAGGGCATATTGTGTGAAGTTACGTTGAGTTATGAGGCACACAAGTGTATGCGAGACTAAGCGAAGTGATATTGAAGCACGGATCGAGTTATAGCACGACCGAGTCGTTAAGTCCCAGAGTTGGCACGAAAGATAAGTATAAGTCGGTGCGTCGACAATACAAGCACGAGAAAGGTCTAGAGGCAAGGAAATGGAGTCCTTCGGGTAGTTGCGTCTCTGATTATGGCCGTAAGGCAAACACGACTTGATAGGTTAACGTTGTTGGCACAAGGAGTGGTCTAGGCACAAAGGTATAAGTTAACGTTGACATTGCTAGCACGGGATGGTTCCTGATACATAAGTTGCGCTAAGGCGCCGGTCCTAAAATTGATCCTAAGGCAAGAATAGAAAGACAATCGAAGAGGGTTTATGTTACACAAAGTAAATGAAACGTGTAGGTTTTGTATGGGTGGGCGAGAAGCTCACTCCACCAGTACAGTGGTACTGACACCCACACAGTGTTTCATGTGCAGGCACAGGTAGAAGCTCGTGGTGCGGAGCTCGCTTGGATGCGTCGAGGCACGGAGTTCCTTGGCGAGTCGAAGCGTACAGCTGCGTGATCTGAAGACTTATACAGGACATAATGTATGGACATCGCCTTCCGAAGCTTCCGCTGGATTCAAGTATTGTATTGAGAGATGAGAGAGAGCAGAGTGACTTGTAAATGAGAGTAAAGTGAGCACGAGAGACATTGTAATTTGGCCTTACGCCCACAGATGTAATCTTGTATTCAATATCAATAAAAGAGATTCTTTTGAATGACTTGTGTTCATGTGTTCTTCTTTATTTCTGCTGCTATAAATCAATGTCTCTGCACGGGACTTCTGTGCGACGACCCCGTCGCAGCCGCTGTAATCGGCCGTTATGGAACCCGCCTTGCACGAGCGCAATCTAGGATCGTGCGGCATCACGCCTTAGCGAGGACGATCGCTCCTACGGGAGCGGGGCGTGACATAGTGGTATCAGAGCACGGCTTTACGTCCTTGGACCGTCGATTGAATTCTTTAACTTTAATATTTCCGCAAAACTCTGTTGCTTCCGCAAGTTGTTATCGTTGGTGCGCTCTCTCTCAAATGTCCCTCGGCATGTCCATACAATAAGTCTAAATATTTTCGAAAGCTCGTACAAGCGTTCAATCTAACGCATCGGTAGGCCGTTGCCAAATGCGTCGATAGGGCCTTTGTGCCGAACGTTGCAAACTTGACTCGATAGAAAATATGTGCTAATGTTAGCAAGTCGCGTGCATGCCTAATTAGTCCAACGTCGACCCTAGCAATTGAGCGTGCAAACTCGAAAAATAGTCCGTACGGAATGGCTATGCACACGGCCTTTCGGCTAAGTTGTGTTTCGCGTCGCGCACCTTGACCCTTGGTGCAAACGAGTTGCGAGCGATATCAAGTATCGTTCGGTCGGGAACGGAGATATACTTAGAGTGTCTATCGATAGGAACGCTATCGGACTAACGCTTAGGCGTACACAGAAGATTGATTTGGATTTTGAGGAAATAGTGCGAACGACTTAGTGCGTCGATACGACGCGAGCGACTACGTTAGCGATTCGTCGAACGAATCTGAAGGATATCTTAGCGCATGACGCGAACGTGATTGAGGACTATATCTTATGGCTTGAATCCGAGTGGTGTATGTGATAGGTTCGTAGAAGAATAAGAATGAGTGTCGACGATTAGTCGAGTGGCTCGAGTCCGAGTGGTGTATGGTTTGTCTTGGAAATTGTTCGAGTGAATATTGAAGATTACGAGTATTCGGCAAGGCGATGCGATCGCGCAAAGCGTTAAAATGCGTCACGCTTAGTTGGTCAAAACTTCGAATGTCCCGAACGAGCATTTCGTTCGGACAACTTGTGAATGAGCAATGCGAGTTAGAAAACGATTCGGAACGATGAATGAAAATGAATGGTCTTGATCGAGGAAACTTAGAGGATCGTACTGCGATATCGGATTGATACAACTGAAATGCGACTTGAGTTTTGAATAATGATCTTGAAACGAGCTTGAGGAAAAGCGACT
>JANAVB010016132.1:0-27405 GCA_029216955.1 Iris pallida | reverse complement strand
TAAGCCGCCGCTTATTATTATTATTATTATATTATTATTATTATTATTATATATTATTATTATTATTATTATTATACTTGAAGGATTGATGTCAATTTGAAGGGTTTGAACTCCAAGATAATCATGATCCTTGTTACAAGCAAGGGTTTCCATGAGACATACTGAATTAGCAAATAAAGTATTTTCTTATTAAGTAGGGGCGAGCATTGACTACCTCTCTGGTTGGCTTCAGGAGGAACTGTCTTATTATCATGGTTATTAGTATTCGTTTGTTTTGTTTCAGACTAGCTGTGGGGTTTTTGGTGGGTCAGGCTGGGGGTTGGCTCGCCGCTAAAGGAGACTGAAAAGTTATAATGTATCTCATATAACACTTTGGCTGAGCATTTTTTACTTTGACTTAAACATTATCCTTTGTTCGTTTATATCTATACCAATCTTATGTGTCAAGGTAATATGCTTAACCCTCCACATTGGGGCAACATTCTTACCTTTGTTATGCTACCTTATTGACTAAGGCTATCATTGATGCATTATTGTTTTCACTTTTATGATTTAGTCGCCTCTCTCATGATTACGCTCCTTCCTTTTTAGATTTCTTTCTATATTTCTTGTGCTAATTTTGTTAAATCATGGTTCATCATTTTTTCACCTTAGTTGATCATATGAAATGATTATTCTTATCTGATGTCTCTTCCTGGTGCAGGATTTATATTCCACTTATTATTGTTGTTTGCAGTCTGTTTTATCTGATAACATGCTTGTTAAATTCTTTCTGCGTTTCTGTGAAGTATCATCTTTTATCTAACTGTTGCATGAAAGCTGTCTTAATGCTCTTATAATTATATAGTCCTTCATTTAGCTTGTTTTTACTCAGATTGGCATGTCTACTATTGTTCCAACGAACAGCAGCTATCAGCAATCTGACACAAATTCATTGTACAACAGCAGCAGCCAAAGCTTTCATTCCAAATCTAAATCTGCCAGGCCTCCACTAGTGCTAGCCCGATGCAACGCTCTGACCAACTATAATGAATTTGATATAAAAAAGGGATTGTTCAGAGTCTTAGATATAAAAGAGACGCAAAACCAAATTGGTTGGCTATAGACCATTTCTGATACGTTTGTTGATCAACTATTATGCCAGAAATGAGGGTCTTATAATTCAGTCACCATGTCATACAATTTTTCATATCTTAAAATTTTGAAACTGGCCAAGCCTATAATATTGGTTTTAACAATGTGAAGTTTCAAACACCAGCTTATTGTGCCAGAAACGAGGGTCTTATAATTCAGTCACCATGTTATACAATTTTTCATATCTTAAAATTTTGGAACTGACCAAGCCTATAATATTGGTTTTAACAATATGAAGTTTCAGACACCAGCTTATGATACTCTTCTGTATTTGTAATATTGTCACAATCTTATGACCACAAAAGACAAAATTGCTTTCTACTTCGTTGCGAACTGACTTGTAACTCCATTTTAAGCTATGTTCTAGCTTCAAAGAGAGAATAACCTATGGTTTCAAATCCAAGAAAACATGAGTAAACAAAATTACTTTGTTACTTCTTAGAGTAGACTGAATTGGTAACATACAAGATTATTTGGTCAATGAGCAAGGGGTCTGCTTATCAAGCTATAATTTGTTCATTAACTTAGGTCATAGTTATTTTTCCATCCAGGTAGAGGTGACCACAGTATTTGGCTCTACTCCACCTCCACTTACTGTACATCTGGTGCAAGCTTTTGGTTTTGATTCTGAGGAAAAGATTGGTGTAGAAAGTCAGGTAAACTATTCAACTTATTCATGATTGATACAACTTTGTCTGGTATCTCATTTTGCACACACACATGCACAGACACACAGGTATAGAGACTCACTTGTTATAGTTTATCTGTAAGTTGGATTACTTTATCTCGTTTTTGGATTACTTTATCTGTAAGTTGCACTTACTTTTTTTAATGTTTTTCCTGTAACCTATCACCACTATAAGCTGAAATAGTTTTTTAATGTTTTTCCTGTAACCACTATCACCACTGGAGTTACACAGTTAAATGCCTCAAGTTACTTGGTATTGTCTGTGAAACTGATGATTTTCATGATCCCACTATTACAGCTTATTTGATTGGACGTTTGGACGTTTGGCTCCTTATCTGAAATTACGATTTCACTTTTTATGTTCTCATATGTTAATTGCTAGAAGGATAGAAGTAATTTGCAAGTTCAAATGGTGCTGTTTAAGAGTAAAGAATTACCAAACATAAGTATCTGTATTTCTTAATTAATTTGAAAGAGATTCTAGAAAAGCAGTAGACATTGCATATGTCTGAGCCTCGTGGCACTGGGACACCATTTTTTATTTCTAGAAAAGCATTAACCTAAAAGCCTAACTATTCGAGAAGTGTACTTGGCACATTTCAAATTCCTTCTTATTCTTCTTTTCAAAGATTTTGTTTTTTTAAACGTTACATATTTTAAATGTATTATTGACTTTAGAAGTGCCAAAGATATACCTAAATAGTAGATATAGAAGGAATTTGACAATACTCAAATTCCTTTTTTCCCCCAAAGATTTCAAGATACTGTTTTTTTAATGTTACATATTTAAATATATTATTGACTTTAGATTTTAGAAGTGCCAAAGGTCTACCCAAATAGTTGATATATGTACCACATGATTCATTTTTGATTTCTTTGCATATTAGATTTGTCTACTGATAGCCCACTGTCACTATTAGCAAATCATTTACAGAAGTTGCGTCTTTCTTTCAAGCTAATTACTCCTACATGGCACAATTTTAGGCCCCATCAGGTTTGTTGGCCATTTCTGGATGACCTATGTTATAGTTTCCTCTCCGATCTCTTTCTTATGAAGGTCAATTATAGGTGCTGCTTAAGTTGAGGCATGAAACCAAAGTTGATCATATCTTTCTATTGGAGCATTCACTGGGCAATACAAAATTGTACTGGTAAAGTTTCTCTTAATTATTCTCTCTTGCATATCTTTGGGTATGAAAATTGCTCTGCAAATTCTTATGCTCTGTTCAAAGTTTGTGTTCCTTGGAATTGGAAATTACTGGTGTTATGGATGAATCACTTATACCAACTTGACACACAAAGCTGCTTGGGATGAATCACTTATACATGGCCTCCTAATCTCTTACACATGTAATTCCAAAGGCTGTGCCACAGTTCTTCGTCTGCCCTCATGTGCAGAGATCTCTAATACCCTACCTGTCCAATTCGACCATTGATACTCTAAGGGTACACTAAGTTTTCTAGATTGCCTGTACCTGTCCATATGTGTATGTTGTTGACCTAAATTTGTTCCCAGGTCTTGCATACCTGTCATACTCTAACATAAAACAAATACTCACTCATTAACTGGCACTGGCTCACTGCTTGCGTAGGCCTATGGCCAAGAGCCTACAGCAGGTCAAGCTGGAAGGGGAAATGAGTCCCCTGCTGCTGCTAATGTAGCCTTCTGCTTTGGCCTGGCCTGCTGCCACTTGCCCTACCTGCAGGCAATTAATAGCCTCAGGCCTTAGCCCAACATCTGTTGCATCAGTGGCCTTAGCCAACATCTGCTGCCACTTGCCTACAGCAGGTCAAGCTGGAAGGGAGGAATGAGTCCCCTGCTGCTGCTAATGTAGCCTACTGCTTTGGCCTGGCCTGCTGCCACTTGCCCTACCTGCAGGCAATAGCCTCAGGCCTTAGCCAACATCTTTCTGATAGTTATACATATATATACACAAGATGAATCTGACAGAAACTCCACACAGTTTCTGATCTTAATGTGTTACATATATATACATCATTATATCACATTTATTAAACCTTGTTTTATCTTTTGCAGGGTACATGTGCTGTGGACACAGGTCTTCATGTGACTAAGTTGTATATTATGGTGTGGGATGTTTTCATGTGGATAGTATCACGCCCCATAACCAGAATACTGAGAGCGGGGGCATACATAGCCAGCTACGTATATTGAAGTGCAACCCACCTCGCTATACGGTCACGGCTGTCTAGATACATGAGGGTTTAACTACAAGCCAACAGTCTTCTATGGTCATGAACAAGCCTATTGTCTCAATCACAAGCAAGTATAGTAGTTACAAGATGTCAGAGCACCAATATATAATAGCAAGGCGTCCCATACATTACATAGTCACGCCCCAGAACCAGAATACTGGAGAGCGGGGGCATACATAGCCAGCTACGTATATTGAAGTGCAACCCACCTCGCTATACGGTACACTGTCTAGATACATGAGCGTTTAACTACAAGCCAACAGTCTTCTATGGTCATGAACAAGCCTATTGTCTCAATCACAAGCAAGTAATAGTAGTTACAAGATGTCAGAGCACCAAATATATAATAGCAAGGCATCCCATACATTACATATTGGATGATCATGAAGCTAGTCGTACAAAATGTCAGGACTAGCAAGAGTTCAGTCATACATGATCAACCCTAGGATCTGTCAATCATGTTACAGCCCGTAGGCAGACAGTAAATAAAGGGCAATCGAGCTAACACGTGCTCGTCGGCTAAACGCCTCAAAAGAATAATTTTACAATAAAGTGGGAGGACAAAAAGAAACCCACTCGTTGCCAGGGTTACGCCTGGTGGTCACCATCTGGCTGGATAGTAGGTAGATCCTCTGGTGCTGCTCCGATATCTGGCCACACAAAACCAGCTGGGTCAGACCCCAGAAAGCAAGTGCCACAAAGGAGGCTTCACTTAGGAACTAAAACTAGCATATCACAAATAAATAGTAAAGGTAATTAAAAGATAATGATAATAGCTGAGATAACAATAATATATTGAACACGAAGAAACCATTCAAGTAGCCAGACTGCAACCCTTAAACCAAACAAGGATCGGGGTTGCAATCATTCGCCTCAATAGAAACCTGCCTCAATTACTATTGATAAGGTAACAAGACAATAAACGAAGAGAGGACACAGAACTGCTCCGGAAGCCAGGTTACAACCCTTAAACCAAACAAGGACCGGGGTTGTAACCCTTCGCCTGAACAGAACTGGACCCCTGATCTTTATTGTTAAGACCAGTATAAATAATCATGGTATTGAAGTAAAGGTAAAACATGACGAGCATGACAGGGGGTTACAATAAGACAATAAACGAAGAGAGGACACAGAACTGCTCCGGGAGCCAGTTACAACCCTTAAACCAAACAAGGACCGGGGTTGTAACCCTTCGCCTGAACAGAACTGGACCCCTGATCTTTATTGTTAAGGCGGACACAATAAGCATGACGATATGATAAGATAACCATGGAACTATTCAGATAGCCAAGTTACAACCCTTAAACCAAACAAGGACCGGAGTTGTAACCCATCATCTGAACAGAACTTGGTATCCCATCATTTACCGATACAAAATCATGTCCTGATACAATCTTGTACAGGATCAGGATAAGACTAAGCTGAATATACTTCATCCAATCAATCACGGCCAATCAAGAGTACAGCTTGATACTTTTAACTAACTAGGGTTACAGGCCTAGTTACTAGCAAGATGCAATAGATTATCCCAACAGCCACAAGCCCTGCAGACCATCCAGGTTATCCGGGTCGAATGTCCGTTATGAAGAATGCAACTAACTGTGTGCTGGAAATGTGCCCTACTCGTCGGTAGGCTACAAATCCGTTAGTGCGCCCAGATAACGGGATTTCCTGTAGCTGGGAATCTCTTCATGACTACTGAATCATTCTAGTTAATTAGCCTTAGTCAATTTCAGTAGGTACCCCTGACCGTGGTACTCAGGGATCCCCATCCTAGACATGATGCAAGACAGTACCAGTTTATTACAAACACAATCGCCCACGGTGTCCAGGTATTTCATACTTGTCATGTCAGTTTACTTGTCAAGAGTGCGCCACAGCGAGCCACTATCGTGTTATTCTTACATTATCATGAATGAGAAAGATTGTATAAAATAACTAATAACATATCTTGAAGCCAAGGAAAAGATCTACAACTTTCATGTTTTAAGTTTTTCAAGATTCTAGCTACAAAATAACTTAAACAGGCAAAAATAGTAAATTTCTGCACAAATCGGCGCATGGGATTCCTGCACAAATCGGCACATGGGATTCCTGTACAAATCGGCGCATGGGATTCCTGCACAAATCGACGCATGAGATTCCTGCACAAATTGACGCATGAGATTCCTGCACAAATCGGCGCATGAGATTTTTGCACAAATCGGTGCATGAGATTCCTGCACAAATCGGCGCATGAGATTTTTGCACAAATCGGCGCATGAGATTCCTGCACAATCGGCGCATGAGATTTCTGCACAAATCGGCGCATGAGATTTCTGCACAAATCGGCGCATAGAATTTCTGTACAATCGGTGCATGAGATTCCTGCACAATCGGCGCATGAGATTCCTGCACAATCGGCGCATGAGATTTCTGCACAAATCGGCGCATGAGATTTCTGCACAAATCGGCGCATGGAATTTCTGTATAATCGGCGCATGAGAAACTCACGTTGCGTCTTCAATACATATCGTAGGGAACCTACGCACATGACACGCTCGGAGTTAAGGGATGCGTTGCCGGGACTTCACGGCGCATGGCCTCCCGGCACATGGCCTCCCGGGCGCATGGGTTCCCGGCGCATGGGGTTTCATCGTCCCCAAACAGCAAGTTTAGCCATGAAAGTTCCGAAAACTTGTAATGGCCATCACTTACTCATCCGGAGTCGAAATCAAGCGAAACAAAAGCCAAAACTGAATGAAATTGAATTCTCTACAACATAGAACCATTAGTTTTCGAAAATAACCAAGTTTTAGAGATCAAAACCAAGAAAACTAAACAAGAAGGAACTTAAAACTTAGATCTACAAAATATAACCATCAAAACTGAAAACTTCCAGTTCTAAAGAGGCTTAGAATCTAGTAAGGAAGAGACTGGAACAATAAAACATGAGATCCATCATGAAGCAAGTTTGCACTTGCCTAAGCTCTCTCTCTCTCTCTCTCTCCTCCTGGTAGGTGTAGAAGTAAATATGGAGAAGAAGATAATAATGAAGAGAGAGAAGAGGAGGGGTTAATAATGGAGATGGTGGTGGTAGGTAGGGGTTCTCCCCTTGGTTCATGATGAACCAAGGCAACCCAAGCCTAGCCGAACCAACCCAAAACAAACCGAGCAAGCCAAGAGATATGCAATACAAATAAAATACGTACACGTATTCCAAGATACGTAATACGAACTACAGGCATTACAACTCTACCCACCTTAAAAGAATTCCGTCCTCGGAATTTAATCAAGAGGCTAGAATTGCAAGGACAAGCTATAATAATCGTAAGCTATAACAAGCAGTCTATCATGCAGTCATTTATTCAAGCAAGGAATTGAAAGCATAAGGCATAAGGAAGACATTATACCTTACGAGTCAAACAGGTCGGGTATCGCGATCGGATATCATCCTCACGCTCCCATGTTGACTCACCCAAAGAGTGATCACCCCAAGCAACACGGACTAAAGTAATAGTCTTCTTAAGTATCTTCTCTCTCCGGTCCAATATAGACACGGGCCTCTCCTCATACGAAAGGTTGGTACCAACAACCAATTCCGAATGATCCAGGATGTGGCTCGGGTCCGGAATATACCGTCGTAGTTGAGATACATGGAATACGTCATGCACCTCACGTAGCGACGGTGGAAAGCGAGACGATAGGATACATCACCTACTCGCTCCAGAATATCGAACGGCCCTATATACCTAGGACTAAGCTTTTCCCGTATGCCGAAACGAATGACGCCACGGTTAGGCGAAATCCTCAGGAATACATGGTCGCCGACCGAGAATTCAAGGGGTCGCCGATGGGAATCGGCCCAATGACGCTGGCGATCTTGGACAACTCGAAGATGATCTCTGACTCTCCTGACCACTTCAACGGTCTGAGCAATCATTTCCGGACCGAGCATCTGCCTCTCTCCGACATCATCCCATGCTAGCGGGGATTGGTACTTCCTGCCATACAATGCCTCGAACGGAGCCATCTGGATACTGGCTTGGAAACTGTTGTTGTACGAGAACTCCACCAGGTGCAGGTGATCTTCCCACGAACCACCGAAGTCGAGTGTACAAGATCTCAACATATCTTCGAGAGTCTGGATCGTGCGTTCTGACTGGCCATCAGTCTGTGGATGATAAGCGGAGCTGAACTGGAGGCGAGTTCCCAAACTCTCTTGCAGGCTACGCCAAAAGTGCGACATAAATCTGGAATCTCTGTCCGAGGTGATACTGACTGGTACACCGTGAAGCCTGACGATCTGCCTGAGGTACATCTCTGCTAGTTGAGCCGTCGACTGACCAACTCTGAACGGGAGAAAGTGAGCTACCTTCGTGAGCCTGTCTATGACAACCCAAATAGCGTCTCTGCCAGCCGGGGATCTAGGCAATCCAGTCACAAAATCCATGGTTATATGCTTCCATTTCCACTCGGAAATCGGCAATAGTTGAAGTAGTCTAGCTGGTCTCTGATGTTCAGCCTTAACTTGTTGGCAGACTAAACATCGAGAGACAAACCGGGCTATCTCCCTCTTCATGCCATTCCACCAAAAGTGCTGACGGATATCACGGTACATCTTCGTACCGCCGGGATGAATGGAATACTGTGAACTATGAGCCTCTATCATGATCTCTTGTCTGATATCTCCACTGGGTACACAAAGACGCTTCCCATGTCGAAGTGTACCGTCTTCATGGATACATAACTCTGGTCTTCGTCCTGCCTCACACTCTGCTCTGAGTCGCTGAAGCTTGGAATCTGCTGACTGCGCCATCCGGATCCTCTCGACTATAATGGACTGAACTTACATGCTGGCCATCAATGCCACACTGGAAGGGAGGACAACTTCTATACCCATCTTCTGAAGATCGGCTAACAGCTCTGGTTGCACTGTTAGAAAATAAACTTCGGCTCTCCTGCTCAATGCATCCGCAACGACGTTGGCCTTCCCAGGATGATACTGCAAGTTAACATCATAATCCACAAGTAGCTCTAGCCATCTCCTCTGATGCATGTTAAGATCCTTCTGGGTGAAAACATACTTCAGGCTCTTGTGGTCGGTGAAAATCTCTACCCTATCTCCGTACAAATAGTGTCTCCACAACTTAAGTGCAAATACTACTGCTGCCAGCTCCAAGTCATGGGTTGGGTAACTCTTCTCATGATCACGAAGTTGTCGTGACGCATAAGCTATTACCTTCCCATGCTGCATCAGAACACATCCTAAACCTCTGCCAGAAGCATCACAATACACTGAGAATCCTCCGGTCCCATCTGGAAGCGTGAGAATAGGAGCCGTCATCAAGCCTCGCTTCAACTTCTCAAGAAATCCTGACATTCTGCTGTCCAAGCAAACTGTACATCCTTGCGGGTCAACTGGGTCAAGGGCGCTGAGATCCGAGCAAAGTCCGAAATAAATTGCCGGTAGTAGCCGGCCAATCCAAGAAAGCTGCGAACTTCTGCAACCGTGCTGGGCACTGGCCATGTCTCAATGGCCACAATCTTCTGGGGATCCACTTCTACTCCTCATCGGGTGATGATATGGCCCAAGTACGAAATGCGATCGAGCCAGAACTCGCATTTACTAAACTTGGCATACAACTGGTGCTCTCTGAGAATCTGGAGGACAATTCTGAGATGATGCTCATGCTCTGCCTCACTCTTACTATAGACCAGGATGTCATCTAGGAACACAATCACGAACTGATCCAAATAAGGCATAAAGATACGATTCATGAGATCCATGAATACTGCCGGCACATTGGTTGCTCCAAATGGCATCACAAGGACTCCCAATGCCCATATCTCGATCTGAACGCTGTCTTCGGGATGTCCTGCTCTCTGACTCTAATCTGATGGTATCCTTTTCGCAAGTCGATCTTCGAGAATACTGCTGCCCCCTTGAGTTGATCAAACAAGTCATCTATCCTCGGGAGGGTATCTGTTCTTGATTGTCACTGAGTTTAAGGTACGATAATCTACACATAATCTGGACGTACCATCCTTCTTTTTCACAAGAAGCGGGGCTCCCCAAGGTGATCCACTAGCACGAATGAATCCCTTGGTTCTAAGTTCTTCAATCATCTTGTACAATACTCTAGCTCTGATGGCGCCATCCTGTAGACTCTCTCTGACACTGGGGCTGTCCCGGAATCAAGTCGATAGTAAACTCGATCTCTCGCTCTGGCGGCATCCCTGGAAGCTCTTCGGGGAAAACATCTGGAAACTCTTCGACTATCCGAGGCAACTGCACTGCTGCTACTGCCATCCGCAACACTGGAAAAGAAGGTTCAACTTCGCCTCGGGAGAAGGAAAACTCTGGCTCGACTGGAATGCTAAAAACAACCCTGCCAATATGGCAGTCTATCCTAGCATACTGGTCCCTCAACCAATCCATCCCTAAGACCACATCATAACCGGCCATCGAAACTCTATCAATCTAGCGGAGAATTCTCTATCGCTAACTACGATCCGACACGATGAAATACTCTATCTACTCCCACAAGTCCGTTACCAGTAAGTATATTGAGCCTTACTGATAATGACTCGGGCTCCAGTCCTACCCGTGTCGCGAATCGTACAGACATAAATGAATGCGAGGCACCAGAATCAAATAATACTGAAGCTGGAAAGGTGTTGACGAGAATAGTATCTGCCACTACCTCACCTGGTGCTACTCCTTCCTCTCCCATGGTCAAGGCCAGCACTTGACCATGTCCTCTGGGTGCGGGTCCCTCTGCTGAAAATTCCTCTGCCTGCTCTGGATCAAGGCTTGGGCTTGGGCATACTGCTGCGGCCTCTGCTGCTGGAATGCCTGGGCTGCGTCGGCAATGGCCTCAGGAATGGGTACTGCAGCTGCTGCTGTTGCTGGACTGGTGATGGTCCTCTAACTGAAGGACTAGAAAAAGTTGATGATGAACTCCCCCTGTTTGGACAGTTCCCAACCCTGTGGTCCGGGGCACCACAAACCAAGCACAAACCCTGTGCTCTGCGACATTCTGATACCACATGCCCTGGCTTCCCGCAGTGTGAACATCCCACTACGGAAGACTGCTTCTGCTTCTGCTGCTGAGGGTACGTCGGGGTGGAATGTTGAACCGACGTCACTGAGGCCGTCCGCCTCGGAGCTCCAATGGTCAAAGCCCTGGCTGCCGGGGCTGGTGCTGATGACTGATTCATCTGGCCGTGAGATCGCTTCCGACCTCCGATCCTATCCACGATCCTCTGGGAGGTATATTCATGCCTCCTAGCTGCTCTCAATACTGCATCAAAAGTCTGATGCTCAAACTGCTCCACTGCCAACAAGATCTCTAAATGGAGCCCCTGCTGGAACCGCTGGGCTCTATCGAACTCGGTTGCTACCAAGGTGGGAGCAAACCGACTAAGTCTCGAAAACTCGGTCGCATATCCATCGACCGTCCTGCCCATCTGCTTCAGATTGGTGAACCTCGTCTGTAGATCGTACCGAGCTACAGCATCGAAGTACTTGGTCTGGAATCTCTTCCTGAATACTGTCCATGAAATAGGGGCCACTAATCCATCGGCCTGTGCTGCCCACCAGCTGCGGGCAAGATCCAATAGCTGCATCGCACTACGGCACCTTCTCAGTTTCTGGAGTCCTGGCTGCTTCTAGAATAACCACTGTGTCCTGAAGCCATGCATCTGCAGCGATCGCATCTTCACTGCCGTCGAAGAAGGAAGGGTTCAAGCGCTTGAAGCTGTTGGCCGCGCTATTACCCTGATGACCTCCTCTGGTCAAAGCGTCTGCCACCGCCTGGTGCAAGGCATCTCCTTGCCGATCCTGGGAAGCTAATAGCATCCTGATAAACCCACCAAAGTGCCATCATCATGCTCTGCTGGCTGGACGGCTGAACTGGTGGTTCTCCTTCGGTGGGCACGACTCTGGAGGCTACTCCTGAATGCTGGGCTTGATCTCCAGGTTGTTGCTGGGTCCGCGGGAGGTGCTCCGCCTTGCTGATCGGCAGGTCCAGGAACAATGCCGCTGAAGAAGATGACATAGGGAACAATAAGGAAGGACCAGGACAGATCAACGATACAAGCATGTGATCAGGTCAAGATTTTTAGGGATCAAGAGGATACGAGTAGAGATCAAGGGCGAGTACTGATTGAGACATCTATTCGGTAAACCCTCACATATCTTGATTTACAAGACCTGCATGGGCCACCACTAAAACTATGTCACGTCCCAGAACCAGAATACTGGAGAGCGGGGGCGTACATATCCAGCTACGTATATTGAAGTGCAACCTACCTCGCTATACGGTCACGGCTGTCTAGATACATGAGGGTTTAACTACAAGCCAACAGTCTACTATGGTCATGAACAAGCCTATTCTCAATCATAAGCAACTAATAGTAGTTACAAGATGTCAGAGCACCAAATAATAATAGCAAGGCGTCCCATACATTGCATATTGGATGATCATGAAGCTAGTCGTACAAAATATCAGGACTAGCAAGAGTTCAGTCATACATGATCAACCCTAGGATCTGTCAATCATGTTACAGCCCGTAGGCAGACAGTAAATAAAGGGCAATCGAGCTAACACGTGCTCGTCGGCTAAACGCCTCAAAAGAATAATTTTACAATAAAGTGGGAGGACAAAAAAAAAAACCACTCGTTGTCAAGGTTACGCCTGGTGGTCACCATCTGGCTGGATAGTAGTAGATCCTCTGGTGCTGCTCCGATATCTGGCCACACAAAACCAGCTGGGTCAGACCCCAGAAAGAGCAAGTGCCACAAAGGAGGCTTCACTTAGGAACTAAAACCAGCATATCACAAATAAATAGTAAAGGTAATTAAAAGATATAATAGCTGAGATAACAATAATATATTGAACACGGAGAAACCATTCAAGTAGCCAGACTGCAACCCTTAAACCAAACAAGGACCGGGGTTGCAATCCTTCGCCTGAATAGAAACCCACCTCAATTACTATTGATAAGGTAACAAGACAATAAACGAAGAGAGGACACAGAACTGCTCCGGAAGCCAGGTTACAACCCTTAAACCAAACAAGGACCGGGGTTGTAACCCTTCGCCTGAACAGAACTGGACCCCTGATCTTTATTGTTAAGGCCAGTATAAATAATCATGGTATTGAAGTAAAGGTAAAACATGACGAGCATGACAGGGGTTACAATAAGACAATAAACGAAGAGAGGACACAGAACTGCTCCGGGAGCCAGGTTACAACCCTTAAACCAAACAAGGACCGGGTTGTAACCCTTCGCCTGAACAGAACTGGACCCCTGATCTTTATTGTTAAGGCGGGCACAATAAGCATGACGATATATGATAAGATAACCATGGAACTATTCAGATAGCCAAGTTACAACCCTTAAACCAAACAAGGACCGGGGTTGTAACCCTTCATCTGACCAGAACTTGGTATCCTATCATTTATCGATACAAGAAATCATGTCCTGATACAATCTTGTACAGGATCAGGATAAGACTAAGCTGGAATAACTTCATCCAATCAATCACGGCCAATCAAGAGTACGGCTTGATACTTTTAACTAACTAGGGTTATCACAGGCCTAGTTACTAGCAAGATGTAATGAGATTATCCCAACAGCCAAAGCCTTGCAGACCATCCAGGTTATCCGGGTCGAATGTTCGTTATGAAGAATGCAACACGTAACTGTGTGCTGGAAATGTGCCCTACTCGTGGGTAGGCTAAAAATCCGTTAGTGCGCCCAGATAACGGGATTGCCTGTAGCTGGGAATCTCTTCATGACTACTGAATCATTTTAGTTAATTAGCCTTAGTCAATTTCAGTAGGTACCCCTGACCGTGGTACTTAGGGATCCCCATCCTAGACATGATGCAAGATAGTACCAGTTTATTACAAACACAATCGCCCACGGTGTCCAGGTATTTCATACTTGTCATGTCAGTTTACTTGTCAAGAGTGCGCCACAGCAAGCCACTATCGTGTTCTATTCTTACATTATCATGAATGAGAAAGATTGTATAAAATAACTAATAACATATTCTTGAAGCCAAGGAAAATCTACAACTTTCATGTTTTAAGTTTTTCAAGATTCTAGCTACAAAATAACTTAAACAGGCAAAAACAGTAAATTTCTGCACAAATCGGCGCATAGGATTCCTGCACAAATCGGCGCATAGGATTCCTGTACAAATCGGCACATGGGATTCCTGCGCAAATCGGCGCATGAGATTCCTGCACAAATCGGCGCATGAGATTCCTGCACAAATCGCGCATGAGATTCCTGCACAATCGGCGCATGAGATTTCTGCACAAATCGGCGCATGAGATTTCTGCACAAATCGGCGCATGGAATTTTTGCACAATCGGCGCATGAGATTCCTGCACAATCGGCGCATGAGATTTCTGCACAAATCAGCGCATGAGATTCCTGCACAATCGACGCATGAGATTTCTGCACAAATCGGCGTATGAGATTTCTGCACAAATCGGCGCATGGAATTTTTGCACAATCGGCGCATGAGAAACTCACGTTGCGTCTTCAATACATGCGCGTAAGAAACCTACGCGCATGACACGCTCGGAGTTAAGGGATGCGTTGTCGTGATTTCACGACGCATGGCCTCCCGGCGTATGGCCTCCCGGGCGCATGGGGTTCCCGGCGCATGGGGTTTCATCGTCCCCAAACAGCAAGTTCAGCCATGAAAGTTCCGAAAACTTGTAATGGCCATCACTTACTCATTCGGAGTCGAAATCAAGCGAAACAAAAGCCAAAACTGAATGAAATTGAATTCTCTACAACATAGAACCATTAGTTTTCGAAAATAACCAAGTTTTAGAGATCAAAACCAAGAAAACTAAACAAGAAGGAACTTAAAACTTAGATCTACAAAATATAACCATCAAAACCGAAAACTTCCAGTTCTAAGAGGCTTAAAATCTAGTAAGGAAGAGAATGGAACAATAAAACATGAGATCCATCATGAAGCAAGTTTGCACTTGCCTAAGCTCTCTCTCTCTCTCTCTCTCTCTCTCCTTCCTGGTAGGTGTAGAAGTAAATGTGGAGAAGAAGAAGAATAATGAAGAGAGAGAAAGAGGAGGGGTTAATAAATGGGGATGGTGGTGGTAGGTAGGGGTTCTCCCCTTGGTTCATGATGAACCAAGGCAACCCAAGCCTAGCCGAACCAACCCAAAACAAACCGAGCCAAGCCAAGAGATATGCAATACAAATAAATACGTACACGTATTCCAAGATACGTAATATGAACTACAGGCATTACAGATAGTTTTGATGTAAAGTGTACTAGCTATATTGGATACTCATATATTTTTGAGAAGATGTATATATGGCCTGAGAAATGTAGAATGATAGCTAAAGTGTACTCTATTTTGAGACAATGGAATATACCCTATTTTGAGACAATGAAATGGAGATTAATGTTACATTTCAATATTTTGTTGTGCATTTGGTTCAAAGTGGTTGTTTTCAAATTGAATTGAGCAGTGTTTGGAATGTTATCATGCAGTATAGAGCGTTATAAATGTGATACAAATGAACAATCATAACGCTTTCAAAATGTCCTGACTTCCAACCATATTACATATTCATAATGGTTTTACAAAACTATCCATAACGCTTTGAAAATAAAACGTAGTAGAAATTGAGTCTATTAATGACGTTTTCGGAGGATTTATCTATGACGCTTTGAAAAACATTTATAACACCCGATATCATAACGCTTGGACTGAGAAAAAAAAGCGTCATGGTTTACAATTAATGACGCTTTTTAGCCGTCATTAAAAGGTATTTTTGTTGTAGTGTATTACAAAATATTGATCTTGCAACAGTTTGTTTATAGTCGTTGCAAATTCAATATCCAATTTGAATTTTATTTATACACAATAGGAATTTAATCATTAGAATCACTCGTATTAATTGGTTCCTTGTTCGCTAACAAAAAAATATTAGATAATATATTTAATATCGATCCAAATGCATCAATTGATGAAATAATATAAGTACATATATATTAATATATTATATATATATATTATATATATATATATATATATAATTAAATATAAGTATTTATATACAAATGATCTTGTAGCCTAGTGGTAGGGCGGAGGTATGTGATCAAGGAGGTTGGGAGTTTGAGACCCATTGGAGGGAAAAAAAAAGTATTTTTTTTATTGACCTTGCCTATTATCCGCAAAAAATTTTAACCGTTGTATGAAATATTTTAGCCAACAGTTATCAACCATCGTGCTTTACTCAATATTTACATTGGTTTGTAAATCGTTGCCAAATATATTATTGACAACACTATGTAACTGTTATGCATTGACGTGAGATCCGTTTCATAATACGTTATTTGCAACTATTTATACAAACGTTGCAAAAACCTTCTATTACCGTTGCAAGAGGAATCTACAACGCTCGAATTTACAGTGGTTCCAATAACTGTTGCAGAATGATTTTGCAACGGATTATATTGTTTTTGCAATAATTTTTGACCGTTGTAAGACACCTTGGTTTATTGTAGTGGGAAGACAGATAACTACGTATCTCCAGCTATTCTTCTATAAATAGCGGGCTCTTTGCAAATCTCAAGGACATCAAAACAAGGGTATAGGTGATAAGGGAATCCACATGTTCTAAAGCTACCTGATCACAGCAGCTCTTGCTTCCTAGAACTTTCCAGTTCCCAAAAGCCTTGTTAGATCGTCAACGGAGTAGAGAAACCGTGTGCTTATTCGACCTCCATTGTCTTATCTCAACAAAATCTCGACTTGGTTCCAAACTTCGCATTACAACAATTTTGTAATCGGTTTGGAGTTGTAATAAGTCAACAAATTTTTCAATAAGAGAGATTCCTACACGCTCTTCTTTCCATCCAGAAAACACATACATTATTCGGGGAGTTCAAAAATATCACCATAATTTTGAATCTCTGCCATTATTCACTAACACTCAACTTTGCATATATGACATCATATTATGGACACATAACGGGAACTAAAATTAGAGTTAGTACGAAATAAAGATCCAAATAAGAAATATAGTCATGCTGCCAAGGGAGTGGACCATATTTTTTTTAAAAGTAATGCTATTCGTACCTCCAAATTGTCCCTCCAATACATCTCTCCTTATGTAGCAGCTGACGTAACATATTAAATAATATTATGTGTCATCTGACATGGACGATGACAAGATAAATTTTAACCCAAAAAATTAATTACTCAATTTTGTCAATGTTAATTTAATGTTAATATTAATATATTAACACTACCAAAAAAACCAGCTTTAGCGACGGCCAGATCCGTCGCTTATCCGTCGGTAACATTTTTTACCGACGTAGTGGCGACGGATATTTGTTGAAAATGACCGTCGGGAAAAACGTCGTCGCTAAAAACTGTCCGTCGCTAAGCCGTCGGACAAATAATTATCCGACGGACTAGCGACTGGTTAGCGACGGTTGTCTTTCACCTACTTAGCGACGGATTAGCGACATGTTCCCGTCGGTTTACATGCCATATATATTAAAATATCCGTCGCTAATCCGTCAATAGGTCGGTAAAAGCGTATCAGAGAGGTTCCTGATACGCAAAATCAGTCGCTATTCCGTCGCCATTCCGTCGTTAACCTCGACGTTATAGCGACGTATTAGCGACGGGTAGGTCGTCGGCCTGGTTCTGGAAAGCTTCCATATTTCCAGAACCATGTCGACGGATAATTGGTCGCTCATCCGTCGCTAGTCCGTCGTCATCCTCGACCGATTAGCGACGGATTAGCGACCAACTATCCGTCGCTAAGTCTCTGGAAACCTACCATATTTCCAGAACCATGTCGACGGATTCGCCGTCGCTAGGTAGTCGCTCTTCTCGTAACTGCAAAATATTTTATATCACCCAGTTAGCGACGGATATTCCGTCGCTCTTCCGTCGGTACCTGCAAAATATTTTATATCACCCAGTTAGCGACGGATATTCCGTCGCTCTTCCGTCGGTACCTGCAAAATATTTTATCACCCAGTTAGCGACGGATATTCCGTCGCCCTTCCGTCGGTAACTGCAAATATTTATATAATCCGTCGCTAGTTAGTCGCTAGTCCGTCGCTAAATGTAACATCAATTAAAAAAAATTACAGAAACATTCTATTTCCTTTTCGTAAATATTACACATTCATAAATCCAATATCCAAACATCCATTTACGATCAACAAATATCCAAATATCCATCCAAACATTACATGATCAACAAATATCCAAATTCATGATATCCAATATCAAATATCCAATAACAAATATCCAAATTCATAATATCCAAATATCCAATTCATAATATCAAAAAACAGTACAAATATCATTTTCCCGGAGATGGATCGCGTGGTCGTCTCGACGCCGCCTCGGCTCTGCGGATGTACTCTTCCACCATGTACGCCGGCACCTGGGACAACACATGCTCTGGAAGGTTGCGGAGCTGCTCTGGCGACATCATGTCCATGAGCCCAATGAGCGCAGTATCCGGTACCAGGCGGACCTCGGCAGAATGGTCAAATGAATAACGTCCAGGGTCGGAAGGACCGGCAACCGCAGTAGACGGACCGGGAGCAGACGGATCTGGACCGGGAGCAGAAGAAGGACGCGGAAGGCGCTCCAGCACATCCGACATTAGACTCCGCATTTCCGACATATCGGAGGTGAGAGTCGCAAGCTGCGTCCTCATATCGTCCGACGGGGGCGCGGGAGGAGGCGGGGGCGGTGGATATCTCGGAGTCGCGCCCTGCAACGACGCCGCCAGGGAACCTACGCCGTAGACGCGCCCTTTATTAAAGCCGCCGACAGACTCTACGAACACGTCGTCGTAGCGAGCGGCCATAGAAGAGGGCGTCTGGGTGGGCGTCGTTTCGCCGACAACCTCGGCAGGGGGCTCAATCTGACTAAGGGCCTCACGATATGCAGCCTATCCAATGAATGTGTTTATACTATAAGTTTTCCTAATTATAATCTAAATCCTATGTTCCCTAAGTTATAATTTGAATCCTACGTTCACCTAATTAAGTTACAATATTATATTTCTAATATAAATCTCATAAACTAATTACTTACATCATCGCCCTGGCCCTCGCGTCGACGAAGCTCCCGTCTGCCCGCTCTTGTGTGTATGCAGGAATACATCGTAGCGGTGACCGACTCCGGCTCTCTCCCCTCCTTTACCGCCCGTTTTGCCTGCATACGAAATACGTCGAATTTAATTAACTACGTATATTAATAGTACCGAATTTAATAGTGAATGAATTTGCGGTATCTCACCAAATCTGCACGCGTCGCTGCGTGGGGCTTTGAACCTCCCGTATGCAGACCAGCGGCCTGTCTGCTCGCCTTCGCTTTCTCTGATTTCTCCCTGTACTGAGCAGTATTCATCTTATCCACTGCTCGTAGTACTCCTCCCGGAGCCACTTCTTCCTCGAATGCGCCGTACGAACGTCGTACACCGCATCCGTATCTTCTTTCCGGCGGCGGCTTTGTAGGCCTTGCGAATCAACTCATCGCGATGGGGGCCACCAGAACGTCGTCTGACATACAAATTAAATTATCATAATTAAAAATTAGTGGATTAAAGAATATTAATAATTAACCAAAGATATATATACCTTCATCTCCTCGAGCCAGACGTACTGCATGTTCTGAGGCACCTCAGAAAAATTGAGGTAGGGCCATGGTAGTTTTCCCCGGATAATTTGCCCGAGTATCCGGGCAGCATCATACGGGGAAAAACCTACAAAGAAGCAAAGACTGGATTATTAACTTGAATGAAACAAATTTAATAAATTAACTTAAATTTACTTACGTATCACCCGCGGGCCATAGCTCTCGTCGGTTCTCGCCTATCGGCCTCCTGGAGGCGTCGGAGGATCCGCGGTCCGCGGATGTACTCACCGGTAGCAGATGAAGCTGAATCCGGGGTACTCCGGAGCCCACCCTGCAGTAACTGATGGTGTACCCGCTGGTGCATCCGGGGGCGGAACGGATCCGCTAGCGATGGAGTCTCAGGCCTCGATGAAGATGAAGGATGGGTCGCAGAGATATATCGACGGCGGGAAGTCTGTGGCCGGGCTCTCCAGGTCGGGATCGGAGGACTCTATATCCGGGAATGTGGAAGGCGACCACGACCGCTACCACACGACCGCTACCATCACGTCCACGGCCGCTACCATCACGTCCACGCCACCGCTACCACCCCACACCACGGCCAGTACCGCCACCACCAGCACCCCACGCTACCAGCAGCACGAGTGGTAGTGACCATGACCTGTAAATAGAACACATAAATATAATTAACAATATAAGTATAAATGAATATAAAACTGAACTAAATATATACCAGCAGCAGCGGCGAGTGCCGTCAAGACAATGAGAACTAAGAGTGCCATCTGTAAAAAGAAAATCATACAATAAGTAGATGATCGAACGACAAAAACATAAACTGAAATAAGAATGTGTCCGTCTAAACTGAATTCACTAAGTTAGTGTAGTGCTTCTAATATATACCGATATTTAATCTAATCATCGTTATCGTCCTCGTCCTCATCGTCATCGTCATCGTTCTCATCCTCATCTCATCGTCGACTTCATCTATATCATCATCCTCATCGTCGACTTCATCTGTATCATCATCCTCATCCTCATCCTCATCCTCTCTTCTTCTTTTCTTCTTCTTCTTCTTCTTCTTCTTCTTCTTCTTCAGGCTCAATACTTGGGACAAGACGCCTCTTTCCCCCTGGTTGACAGCTAAGTCTTGTATATCAACCTCTTCCTCCCCTCTATTTTCCTCAGCATGAGGTATATCGACATCTTCCACGTCCATGGTATCCGACTGTTGTCCCATGTATTGGGGCTTCTCGATCTGGTCCTCTTGGTATGCTGGGTCTCCAACGTTAATGTATTTCTAGATTTAATCTTGCATACTGCCCACCAGTCAAATCGATCTCTACGACGCCTTGGGTAGCTTGTATAGTAGACTTGAACAGCCTGACTTGCTATCGCAAACGTGTCGGACCCTCTATACCTCCTGCGATGATTTATATCGACGAATCCAAATTGTTTATCGATTCTCCAACCGATATTTGGTCTCGTATCGAACCACTCACATTTGAACATCACAATATGCATATCATATGGGCCTATATTGTAAATCTACAATCTCCGAAGCACTCCATAATAGTCAAAGTCCGGCTCGTCGTCATAGATGGTGCCTCTTATGCAAACACCAGAATTCTTGGTATCGAAGCCGTCATTGAGAAATTCGGCATTTATAGCATGCTGAGTTGACTTAAACTTGAAGCCATTAACGACATAGCCTGACAAAGTCTTTGCATGCTTCTTCGGTCCCAATGCCAAATAACGAATGCTCTCATTTATGAGTGTTGTTTCAGGCAATAAAACCTGTAAACATGTATTGATAATTTAAATATTTTAGCTGCATATATTTTAATGGTAGCCGCATAACATATATCTCAGTTACTTACGTATTTACGAAACCAGGACGGAAAGGTACAATCAACCTCTCTTTGAAGTCCCTCATCTGTAATATATGGTGTCCTCATTTTGACTTCACCTCTAAATACACTGTTAGAGAGAATAAAAATAAGTGTAGTCACTTAATTCACCAAATTAGAGATTATAACGAGGCGTAGTCACTTACTTCTCCAAATCTCTCACTTCTTGTATGTCACAATTTAACACGACATATCGGTGAGCGGTATCATACTCATCGTCGGTCAACCACCGTTTCTTACTAGCCCCAATAGGCTTGCCCCTTAAATTGAATATACCTCCATCCTCAACGTCTTCTTCATTCCTTTGAGGTCTATTTCGATTTGTCTCGACATGAGTATCGAAATAAATGGAGCAGAAATTTGACACCTCCTCGATAAGATATGATTCGCATATCGAAGCCTCTATATGAGCCTTGTTGCCAACTTTCTTCTTTAGATGGTGTAGGTACCTAAAGAGACAAATTATCTTGAGAATTAACAATGAATTATAAAATCCACTTAAATTTCACTTAAATTATATCGGTTTTTATTTACCTTTCAAAGGGGTACATCCATCGATAATGAACAGATGCACCGACACGGGCTTCGTATGCTAGATGAATCGGTAGATGCTCCATGCTGTCGAAAAAGCCCGGTGGAAATATTTTCTCTAACTTGCAGATTGTTAAGACAATCTTCTCCTCAAGTTGTACCATATGTTGCACCGTCAGCTTAGTTGAACAGATATCCCTGAAGAATGTAGACAGCTCGGCCAACGGAACCCATACAGCAGAAGGCAACAACTCTCTCAAAGCAATGGGCAGTAATCTTTCCATAAACACGTGGCAGTCGTGACTCTTCATTCCCGTTAGCTTGCGTTCATTAAGATCAACGCATCTAGACAAATTCGAAACATAGCCGTCGGGAAATCTTAAATTAGATATCCACTTGCAGATTATTAATCTATCTTCCTTGCTCAATGTGTATGGCGCTATAGGCTTACTTAATTGTCCACCAGCACCCCTTTGTATCAAGTTCAGATGAGGACGCTTGCATATCTCGGCTATGTCTTGTCTTGCTTTTGGATTGTCCTTCGTCTTTCCTTTAATATCCATTACGGTATTGAAGACATTATCGAACACGTTCTTTTCGATATGCATGACATCAAGATTATGCCTTATAAGATTATCTTTCCAATAAGGCAAGTCCCAGAAGATACTCCGTTGGTCCAGTTATGGCTTTGTCCGAACCCCTCGACACGATGGTTCGATGGATCTTCCATTGCGGTGGGCAATTCCTTTACAGCTTCCCAAATATCGTATCCCGAAAATCTGGCAGGAGGTTGAGAAAATTCTTGTTTTCCATATCTGAACGCGTCCTTATTCTTTCTCCAAGGATGGGCCGCGGGCAGAAATTGACGGTGACAGTCAAAGAAAGAAGTTTTTCCTCCATGCCTAAGGCGGAACGCCTTACTATTTTCCATGCATATCGGACAAGACATGTTGCCGTGCGTACTCCATCCCGACAGCATACCGTATGCTGGAAAATCATTGATTGTCCACATGAGTGAAGCTCTCATCTGAAAGTTCTGTTTCCTGGAAATATCATAGGTCGTGACGCCGATCTCCCACAGCTGTTTCAGCTCATCCACCAACGGCTGTAAATATATATCGATGTTATTCGTCGGATTTTTAGGACCGGGTATGATAGCTGTCAGAAACATATAAGGAGTCTTCATACACATCCATGGTGGCAGATTGTAAGGGGTAAGAATGACCGGCCAGCATGAGTACTGAGATCCCGACTGTCCGAAAGGGGCGAAGCCATCAGCACATAGCGCCAGACGTACATTTCTAGGCTCTGCAAGCAAAATCTGGATGACACAAATCAAAATGTTTCCACGCCTCTCCATCCGAAGGATGTGACAATTCTCCTTCGTCCTTTATTGCGTTCTTCGCTGTGCCACGTCATGTGTTCTGCTGTATTTAGAGACATATACATCCTCTGCAAGCGCTTCGTGATCGACAAGTAATGCATATACTTGTAAGGACGTCGTTTTCTAGTCGACTTTCCTTTTCCCTGTACTGGCTTGTAACGATCCGCATTACAGAAGCTGCAACTTTCTGATACGCAATTCTCTTTGTAGTACAACATGCATCCGTTGCGACAACAATCTATCTTCTCGTACCCCAGTCCCAGTTGTCGGACCATCATCTTTGACTTGTAGAAGTTTTTTGGTAGCTCTTTTGATTCCTTCGGTAACACCTCCTTGATTACTTCTGTGATCCGATTATAGCAAGCTTGTGGCAAGTTAAAATCAGACTTTATGTTCAACAACCGCATCGTCACTGACAGTGCGGAATGAGTCTCACAACCAGGATATAGAGAAGTATCTGCGTCCTGAAACATGTCATAGAACTCCTTCGCCTCGGGATTAGGATCCTCCGGATCAAAATTAGGCCCTGCCGCATCATACACCATATCTCGTGCAAGGTTCTGCAGATCTCCATAATCAACAGAGCATCCGTGGTCTTCGATGACATCCGTTGCAGCATTATCATCAAAAGCATAAGTAGCAGCTTCCGCAGCCTGTCTTTCCGAATATAGTTCACCTTGCGATGACCACAGGCCGTAATTACGTACGAAACCCTTACGGGTCAAATGATCTCTCACAGTCACCACTTCTTCGTAACGTCTATTGTGACATTTAACACATGGACACTTAATTTTGTTACCGTCCATGTACTGAGCTTTGCTCATTGCATATTAAGAAATACTTCCACGCCTGCCTGAAAATCGTTACTCACACCAATTCTACTCTCGTGTTGCCGTTTGTACATCCATGTACGATCAACAAAATAACGACTCATCCTCAATTTGGATGTGAAAATCTGTATCGTAAGACAAACTAAACATAAGAATAGCCCGATACCGATACTCATAAATTTGGATTAGGGTTAGGATGTTAGATATAAGTGAACTAGGTGATGTAGAGTACAATATAGGGAACTGTGAATGGACTGAAAGTTGCACATGAGAAGGTTCAATGAAGGGCCCATAAATGGGTTCATATGATAAGTTAGTAAGAATCCACATCACTATACATACTCCCCCGTCTCAGGAGTGTGTCTGGCTCCTATTTAGAACAGCACAGGTCACAACATGTCCAGAATAGCAAAACAGAGCTCTACAATGTATATCGGTATCGGACTATTCCTACGAGTATTGGTATCGGCGATATCAATACTCGTGTGAATAGGAGATTGCAATATAAGTCTAAGCTATCTAGCTAACATGTATACTTGCATTTACATTGTATCATAACTTGTATCTAGTTACCTTGCTAATCATGTATATACTCTTAACATATATGTGAAGACACTATACTAACATGTATTTAAATCAAGGTTCAAAGTATCGGTATCGGAATCGGTAGTATCGGCGGTATCGGTAGTATCGGCGATATCGGTAGTATCGGTAGTATCGGCGCGCGATATCGGTAGTATCGGCGGTATCGGTAGTATCGGCGATATCGGTAGTATTGGTATCGGCGATATCGGTAGTATCGGCGGTATCGGATCGAAGTATCGGATGTTTAGTGCAGGGTACGTGACATTGTGAAAGCAATACAAAGTAGCAGTAGGTCTAATAAGTCTCAGTAGGCCTAACCAAGCCTAGTCTAGCAATCACACACACCATCACAAGCCATAGAGAACACATATTACATATATATACATGTTGACATTACATTCTCATATTATCCAACATTGCATTTATAACTTGCATATATATACCACTCATTAACTTACACTATCACATGCATTGTACACTACATTATATTTTATATCATTGCCTACCTACATGCATTCCTATATACTAGCATATATACATGGCCTATATTTCATAATCTCATGCTTGCCTACACATATATATGTATAGACATGGGTTAAAAATCAATTAGATACATTATACATACATGTCAATATTCTACATTACCAACGTGTATTCCTACATTACATATATTCAGATTTTGTGTGTTTGTGTGACAGTGTGTGTGTATGTGTAGATACCTAGGACAGTGTGTCAAAGGAAATTCACACCCCCCCTCCCCCCCCCGACGCCCCTGCCCTCTCCACCCCCCACCCCCCGACCCCCCTGCCCCCATTCAACACCCCCCCCCCCCCGACCCCCCTGCCCTCTCCACCCCCCACCCCCCCGACCCCCCTGCCCCCATTCCCCACCCCCCCGACCCCCCCGACCCTCATTCCCCACCACCCCCCCCACCCCCTGCCCCCATTCCCCACACCCCCCCGACCCCCTGCCCCCATTCAACACCCCCCCCCCGACCCCCCTGCCCTCTCCACCCCCCACCCCCCGACCCCCCCTGCCCCCATTCCCCACCCCCCCGACCCCCCGACCCTCATTCCCCACCACCCCCCCCCACCCCCTGCCCCCATTCCCCACACCCCCCGACCCCCTGACCCCATTCACCACCCCCCCCCCCCGCCCTCTTCCACCCCCCGCGAAGCCGACCCCCCCCCCCCCCACTCCCAAAACACAAAATTAGAGAAAATTAGAGAGAGAGAGAGAGAGAGAGAGAGAGAGAGAGACCTGGTATAGAGAGAGAGAGCCGAGAGAGAGAGCCGCGCGCGAGAGAGGGAGAGCCGCGAGAGAGAGAGAGAGTTTTGGGGGGAATGAAAAATTCCCCCCCGTCGGTTCAATTTAAGTTAGGGCACAGAATCTAGCGACGGAATAGCGACGGAAAAAAGTAGTCGCTAGACCGTCGCCAATTAAAAGGTGTTTTCCGACGGCTATATCCGTCGCTAGGTAGTCGCCAAAGTTCCCGCCAATGTTGTAAAGATTTTGCCGCCAACATTTGCGACGGATAAGCAACGAAAAATAATCCGTCGCTAATGTTCGTCGACGTAGCGACGGAAACCCGACAATTTTTTACATTTAAAATTGAAAAAAATTATGTTGTGTTGTCTGTCGCTAATCCGTCGCTAAGATGTCGGAAATTGGTCGCTATTAGCGACGGAATCCGTTCGTCGCTAAACGTCCGTCGGTAAAGTTGGGTATTTTAGTAGTGTAATGTTAATTTAATATTAAAATTAATATTAATTAATGTTAATGTTAATATTAATTTTAATGTTAATGTTAATGTTAACATTAATTTTAATGTTAATTTTAATGTTAATTTGAATTTTAATTTTAAAATTTGTCATATCAGATATCACATCAACATGTCATATCAGTTGTCACGTGAGAAGGGACGATTTGGAGGTACAATGGGACAAATAGCATTCCTCTTTTTTTTAAATATGCCAATATACAATTAGTAGTAGGAAGTAAGAAACAAAGGAACGGTGGCAAGGAATCCTCCACGTTAACACAGAAATCATTCATGATTCATCTCCTCATATCTCTTCCTTGTCTCCTGTTGGCCTCCCGCTCCCTCTCCCTCTCCCTCTCCCTCTCCCCCACCCAAAGAGCATCAAACCACACATCCATTTAACACCCCTCACTCCTCTTCTCTCCCTCCCCACACTTACAACCAACTTAAATTCTAACTCTCCCTCCCTCCCTCCATCCTTCCTCCTTCCTTCCACCAACCCCCCACCCCACCCTGCTCGCTCTCTCTCTCTCTCTCTCTCTCTCTCTCTCTCTCTCTCTCTCATGACCGCAGCCATGTCATTCCCCAACCCCTGCAGCTACTGCTCCAGCACCCGCGGCAATGCCAGCTGCCCCCACGTCGTGGACCTCAACCGCACCATCCCCATGTTCCCGGAGATGTGCAGCCTGCACCATGAACCCGAGGGGC
>JANAVB010016130.1:0-40494 GCA_029216955.1 Iris pallida | reverse complement strand
ACACTTTTTAGAGATTTAGTTTTCATCTATTTTACACAGATAATTCGATGATAATGTTTAGCAAAAATCTGTTTTCAAAATTAGAAAAAAAAACTTCGATACGACGTGCGTTTAGCCAATCCGGACGAAGTGGTCGCAAACCGAAAGCATCGGAAGGTGCGTATCGTCTTCGTGGACGTGTGGGATTTGACGGAATTCAACTTGGTCGCGTGTGCATGACGAATTTGATGCGTATCCGCAAAAATTCATCGTATCGATCTCTGTGCAAATTTTCTAATTACTTGTGCACGTTCGTCATCGAGATAGAACTTGGGCCAAGAGGACAGTATCATTTTTCTGGTCCTGTTTGCCAAGTTTGGTCCAATTCTGGAACAGTTGACCGGATCGCCGTTTCGCGGCCCCGCGATCCAATTCAACGGGCGATTTTGTGCACGGCCCATCGAAATCCACAATTGGACATATCATTGGGTTCGTATCATTAAAATAAATTTGTAGACATATAGTTTGACGACTTTGAGACCATTGATACTGACACATTTTTTGGTGTAAAACGGGTCCAACGACGGACACCGTTTGGCCCAAAATTATCGTTTTGCCCCTGTATCCAGAATTAGGCTTAAGGACAGACAATCCTACCTAATTTGACTATTTTGAGAATGTTGGCAATGTCTGTTTCAGCATTCAGAGACAATTGTGATGATTTGGACTTTATGGCTTAGTAGTTGACTACATTTTGTTGGATCTACGTACAATCTCCAGGCAGGATACCTTGCGCCCTGTACAGTTTATTTACATGCATATTCTTATTATCTAGTTTTATTTGTTGTCACGACCCGCACCCACTGTAAGGGTACGAGCACGTAACAACGCCCAGCCTACGCCGCAGTGTCGGCGTTAGAACGTTGTCCTAGGTCAAACATCTAACAATATAAAGGTACATGTACAGTATATACTCTCCGAATGGAGGTGACATAGCAGATACACTCTCAATCACATCTAAGATAGAGCATGAAAAGATATATTGATAGATAGATAACCAGAATGGAAACACAGATACAATCCAGAAGTCTAAGTATCTAAATAAAATACATATCCCAAATTACATCTCAGAATCTCAATAGATAATAAAGACATCCTAATCTAGGGGGTGTTATCAACTGCTAGTGGATCCAAGTCACAAGTGTCTAAAACTGCACCATAGTGGGTAGACACCAGAGCCTCATCATTCACTGTAAAATTTTCAACAGATCCAGTCAGGACGGGAACGAGCACATATCCCTCAAACAGTTCATAGCAGGTTAGGAGTATAAATCATGCAATAGAGTAAAACAGGAAGTGTTGAATGGAAGTACGAGTAAACAGGATATTTTGTAACTGAAAGTAAATACATAATAGTAGAGACTGTAAGTGGCTACGTGACTTAGAGTACAATATGGTTATGTAAACGGCTTAGGGGCATGAATACAACTAAGGAGGCACATGAATACAGCTACTGGGGATAGTGTTCACATAACCAATTCTACTCACCCCACCCCAATCAATACACAAGGATCCATTCAAGTTACGTTATAGGCACATGAATACAGCTAAGATACATGAACTCATGTAATGAGTAGTACATGAGGCACATGATAAAGCACATGAAAGCACATGAGAACATGTAAAACATGAACTAGTACGAGTACAAGGAGTACCTGATGCACATGATAAAGTACATGAACATAAAATACCCGATGCACCCGTAGAGGGATAACATCTCAGGAAAGGATCCATATAGTACTAATCCGTGAAGATACGTGTCAGCATCAAATAGAGTAATCTAGAGCAAGATATAATCAAGGTAAGTATGAAAAGATCAGAGAATATACTCGCCTGGTGTCTAAATATCCAAAGTAAATATACTGTCCGAGGAGAGGTGTCTGGCTCCTAATCAAAACAGCACAAGTCACAACAAGTCCAAAATGGCAATATGAAGTTCTACTATACATTCTACATGATTCTAGGTCAATCTAGACAAAGTCAACTCTTGGTCAACTTGGTCAACCCTGAAAGTCAACCTAGGTCAACTATGGTCAAACTAGGTCTAACAAGTCTAAATTAGGTCAAACAAGTTATTCTAGGTCTAAATAAACTAAGTATATGCAAATCAAGTATCCAAGATAGCTACTAACTCATAGCCTAAGTCACTTGCTAAACCAAGCACAAAATAAAACCATAAGCTAACAAGGCACGCAAACTTAGTCATACAATGTATATATATTATTCACATTCACGTATTCATATACATGATATATATAGAAAGCTATATGTATAGGCACATACTATATATATATATATATATATATATATATATATATATATAGAGAGAGAAGAGAGAGAGAGAGAAAGAGGTAAAAGTAAGTGAGTATGGTGTGTTTGGCATGTGTGAAAGGATATGTGTTAATATTCTAAAATTTAGTGATAGGTAGGTGTATGTGACATGGGATACATGATGTCAAAGGGTGTGAATGCATGTGTATAAAAGGTTATAGGTTAACTCAGTTTATAGAAATACATACATAGATACTTACCTTGTATACATGCATACATACATATCATGTATATACATTTACATGATACATACATGTATATTTGTATTATTTACTTACATTCATGTATATTAGATACTTGTATTTATATTAACATATTGCAAACATTCAATTCATTAATGCATCTATGTATTACCTACATGTTTTATACATATGCATATATTGTATATTCATATCATTTCATACATTAACATAGAGATATACAAACATGCACACATCATATATTTCATACCTTGCATTATCCTACATATCATGCTATATATTATCATTCATTCATTTCATATATTACATTGTCTTTAAGTTGAATACATCATAATGGATACAATACATTATCTTGCATGCTTACATTCATATATTACATTCTATATTACCTATATACATGTATTTCCTCCATTCATTCATGCTTGCATCATATACTCTACATTACCATACATCTTATCATATATATTGTATTACAATATTTATACAATATGCATTCATACTATCATTACATACATATCTTGCACTCATCTAGCATTCATTATATACTTTCATGCATACATTGTATATCATTCTTTCATTCATGCATTTGCTCATATGCATTGTATTAATTGCATTCCTACATGCTTGCATTCAACCATATATACACTAATGTAAAGAGAATATATCATATATATATATTTATTCATCTAACATATCATGCATTACATACTCTATATTCATTTATCCACTACATAGGCTCATAAGTTACACAAATACATATATCGTATAGTTACTCTTCTACTTAAAACCAATACTGTACCAATTGGGCATTTACTAAATTCTAGGATTAAATTATGTTATAGCCCTTCGTGTTAGCTTTCCGAAACTTCAAACGGATCGCATTTTCGTGTCCGGAAGCTCCCGAAATCACAAAACCGAAACGCGTTCATCTTTCGTACAGCTGACACTCAAATAATTCTACAGAAAGTTATAGAAAGAATTTGGCTTACTAAAATATATATTTGGAAAGCTAACTTCGATACAGTTCTTTTTAAAAAATGGAAGATAAATCGGAGTTTTAAGCTAAAAGTAATGACATTTCTAAGTTGTTATTGCTCCTAAAAACGTGGATAAATATTATGACGAATTTAGGTAGTTTGAGACAAAAGAAACACAAGTATATAACAATATATCAAGAACTCACTCTCTACACTAATATATATATATATATATATATATTATATATTATATATATATATATATATATAGATCCAATACAAAAATATATTTAAACATGTAATAATTCATTCATACATAACAATAACACATTGTGTGTCCAAATTTGGGGTTTTCTCACATAGACACAACCACAACACAAAGGACACTCCTATGACCTCCAAATGGACACGAAATGGACACAAATGGAGATACAACCATGGGGGTCATTCCTATGGGTTCAAAATATTTCTATATGCATGTAGGGATGGATTAGAGAGAGATTATACCTTCCGGGAGAGAGATTCAAAGGAAAATCTTTCCGACACGACACCGACACGTAGAGATTCTAAAAGGACTCGAACGAGCTCCGAATCCTCCCAAACTTGGCTAGCACCCTCTATCCATGAAGTAGAGGAGAAATGAAAAAGATTTGTTGGAAGAAATGATGGATTTGGAGATGAAATCAATGGAGGTTCATCTCTAAATTAATTTGGGGAAGAACAAGAGAGAAAGTGGATGAAAACAAATGAATGAAGGAGTGACTCACTCCTTATCCCCCCCATAGGTGGTTGTCCAAAAAGGGTGAGGTGTCCCCTATTTGAATATCCAAAATGCCCTCCACTAATCTATTTGATTTAAATTAGGAATGTGTTAAAGGTTGAGGTCAATTTAGTCTAGTTTTAAGTCTCTAATTAAACTAAACCTATCCATAATAATTAGTCTAACTACTAACTAAAATTAATATCATGTGGACTAAAATTAATATCATGTGGGCCATGTCTAACTAGTGTGTGGGTCCCACTAGAGTCAAACTATCCCACGGGTCCCCGTTTCAAGTCGGATTGAGTTGAAATTCGAACCCGACTCAAAGAACCCCAAAACAATATCATAATAATAAATTTCAACCACAAAATAATATCATAAATAATAAAATAAATTTTAAAAATATTTAAAAATGCAAAATGACAAAATACCCCTGTTTTTGAAAACTGGGGGTGACAAATCTATCCACCTTAAAAAAATTTCGTCCTCGAAATTAAAACAAAGCAATCACAGGAACACACGCAGAAAAATCTCATTCAAATACTTTTCAAAAAAAACAGCAATAAAAAAATCTCTTTGAGGCACATCAAACATTTGTAAATAAAACTGATACGTGTCCGCTACGGACATAAAACCATCACAAAATCACACCTATCAAAGGTCAAAATCAAGAAATCACCAACGCAATAATATCAAAATAATTCAAAGAGGTCAAATATAAAATATCCTTAGGCCTGAAATGACATTAAAACATCCTAATCACATGGTTAGGCTCTAGGTCAAACAGTGTCTAGGGTTTCACTAGCAAAACATTAAAATCACAAGTCATAATTTTAAATAGTTTTAAATAATTAAAAATTATCAAAAATCATATCATGATTTAAATGTTAAATCAATAAATGATTAAAATTACAAAATTTCAAATTATCCTTATTTTAGAAAACTGGGTGTTACAAGTCTACCCACCTTAGAAAAATTTCGTCCTCGAAATTAAAATGTTCATACTCCTTCTAGGTCAAACCCCCCACAATAAAAGTCTCAGAACTTAAACAACCATACGATTTAAAAGGATGACATACAGGATCATGGCATACGGTTGTAGTGAAAGTCTCATCTAGATATACTAGTCATGCTAAACCAAAACGGCCACAGGGTATCAAAACACACAAGCAATCTAGGGTGCTAAAATAGAAAAGATACAAAAATAACAATCATCAAGACTGTAAGGCAGTCTACCATCCTATATGAAAACTGGTACTTATCAAAATAAAATAAAGTTAACTACCAATTATCTAATAAGGGGTACTATTCAAGAAAATCAAAATCAAAACTTAAAGAATAAAAGCCAATTGCATGGAAATACAATCACAATATATTTATATATATAGCGTTAGAGAGGGAAAAGCTAGCATTATGTACAAGTTATGTAGTTCGTGTGTGTTTGGGTGTATGTGTACATGTTCATATGGTTATAATAGGCGTGTGTGTATGTGAAATATACATGAAAGTACATATGAGGATTTGGGTTTCAAACAATAACTATCAAGTTACACTAATCATGGCATATTGGTTAAACAATCTACAATACACAACTCATTTGCTCATAACATGCATGGCTAACCATGTAATATGTATATAAAGAGGTAGATATTTAGTTATGTATCTATATACATTATAACATTTATGCATAAACTCTATATATATCTATATAGATATATGAACATAAGATAGAGAGGAAGGGTTAGGTTACATGGCAGTGTATGCTATGTTAGATTGTGGGTGTCACTATACAGGATTTTTAGCTTTAGTAATGAAAGGTTAGACCCAGTTTTAGTTCAGCATTTACATACAAGAATCTGAAATAAGCTAACATTTAAACCTATAATATTAACCAACCCAATGTTTATCACAACCTAACATGTAAGAGTATAAACCTAACATCATATCCCTACATACAACAATGTACATAGCTCCAAAATATTACATTTTTTTAAAATAAACAGCAATTGAACTAAACATTTGGAATCCAGTACTAAGGATTAATATACACATAGTCTTAGATTTGACAAATTCAAACACAAAACTCAACCAATTTTTTTTTGAATTAAACCCTATGTATAACATACATGTGCAGTGATGTAAACATAACTAATAACATGAAATTTATATTTAAACTAGAAATTTAAACTGAAAAAGCAGAGAACCAGTCTCTGATACTGTACTATATCAGAATATTGGAGTTTTGAGAATTTAAACATCAACAACATATTATATGCATTTAGATGGGTTGATAATCAAAGTGTAGCATGCATACATGTCAGACAAAGTGTCTGTGTCCTATATATATTCTCATGTCCCAATATAAAAATTAAATTCTATATCAAGACCAACATTTAGATTCCTACCAAGATTGCAAAGCATGTGATTGATGTAATCAAGACAATTTTATTATTATTATTTAATATAAGAATAGTAGCAAGAAAAAAAAACATAAATCTGTTCTGCTTATCTGTTTAAAAGAAGGAACCATTTTGAAACCAGAACTATAATATCAAATCCAAGATAAGGTCTAGAAAAATCATTGATTCATTATTTTAAGAAGAGATTCATAGTAAGAGTTACACAAAGATTTATAATACAGCTAAAGCTACTCCTACTCCTAAGTTAAATAATGAGAAACAAAACAAACAAAACAAATTTTTTTGAAAGACTGAACAAAAGTAGAGAAAACTTGTTCAAGCATTTAAGGTACAATCTGATAATCATATGCGTCTATCCATAATTATGGTGCTCAAAATCCTCGTCATACTAGTAAGCAAGGCTACGATAATCACAGAGTCCTTGACTAAAGTACATACCTCTAGGTTCATGGTATTTAAAATTTCTGCATTGCCGCATGCGACGGCAAAAACTTTAAATTTCCACACCCGAGAAATAGGTCCAAAAATCTGACTATATGTCCTCACTATGCCAGCTAACATGACTATCAAAGATTCTAGATCCCATAACTGAGGTGCCCTAGCCCATATGACTTTTTTCTCAAAAAAAATAAACATAACATAGAAACAACATAACAAATTGATCAGTCAACAAGGAACAGATGGAATCGAATTTTAAGATAGTTATAAGAGATAATTGCGGGAACGGAATAGAGAAGAATGGAACTTGCAGTAAAATCTCTAATGGTATGTGCATCCTCGACTGTCCTGATGAAAGCTCGCCCTGCTGGTTTCTCTTGGTCTGCTGATGATGCTGCATGCACCGCTGCTGTTGAAAGAAATCGGGAATGACGAGAAAAAGTCTCTGTACAGACAGAGGTGCACCTCCAATGTAGCAGAAATGCCAACCTAAGTCGGCACAACAGGAGCTGCGGTCTCGATGCCCTGATGAACAGGACGAGAGGTGGCCAGCCTCTCGATAGTATCCTCCGAACCGAAGCGATGTGATCATGTCTCCATAACCATTATGAAGACAGATCAAAACAATAAGCAATTACTGAGAATGAAGCGAGAAATCAAAGAAAGGCAGTTAATATTCAAGGGAAAAAATAAGCAGCAAATTTAGATAAAAGGGATCTGATAATGAGTTTTTCCTAATGTGATTGAGTACCTTCAAAATTTCCTAATCCTACTGCAGGCTGTAGTGATACTATAGTTCGATTACCACTACACAAACTCGACCAGCATGGGCCACCACTAAAAACGTGTCATGACCCGCACCCACTGTAAGGGTACGAGCACGTAACAACGCCCAGCCTACGCCGCATTGTCGGCGGTAGAACGCCGTCCTAGGTCAACATCTAATAATATAAAGGTACATGTACAGATATATTCTCCGAATGGAGGTGACATAGCAGATACAGTCTCAATCACATCTAAGATAGAGCATGAAAAGATATATTGATAGATAGATAACCAGAATGGAACACAGAGATACAATCCAGAAGTCTAAGTATCTAAATAAAATACATATCCCAAATAACATCTCAGAATCTCAATACAGTATCCAGGAAAGATAATAAAGACATCCTAATCTAGGGGAGTGTCATCAACTGCTAGTGGATCCAAGTCACAAGTGTCTAAAACTGTACCATAGTGGATAGACACTAGAGCCTCATCATTCACTGTAAAATTTTCAACAGGTCCAGTCAGGACAGGAACGAGCACATATCTCTCAAACAGTTCATATCAGGTTAGGAGTATAAACATACAATAGAGTAAAATAGGAAGTGCTGAATGAAAGTACGAATAAACATGAGATATTTTATAACTGAAAGTAAATACATGATAGTAGAGACTGTAAGTGATTACGTGATTTAGAGTACAATATGGTTATGTAAACGTCTTAGGGCACATGAATACAACTAAGGAGGCACATGAATACAGCTACTGGAGATAGTATTCACATAACCAATTCTACTCATCCCGCCCCAATCAATACACAAGGATCCATTCAAGTTATGTTATAGGCACATGAATACAGCTAAGATACGTGAACTCATGTAATGAGTAGTACATGAGGTACATGATAAAGCACATAAAGCACATGAAAGCACATGAGAACATGTAAAAACATGAACTAGTACGAGTATAAGGAGTACCTGATGCACATGATAAAGTACATGAACATAAAATACCCGATGCACCCGTAGAGGGATAACATCTCAGGAAAGGATCCATATAGTACTAATCTGTGAAGATACGTGTCAGCATCAAGTAGAGTAATCTAGACCAAAATATAATCCAGGTAAGTATAAAAGATCAGAGAATGTACTCGCCTAGTGTATGAATATCCAAAGTAAATATACTGTCCGAGGAGAGGTGTCTGGCTCCTAACCAGAACAGCACAAGTCACAACAAGTCCAAAATGGCAATATGAAGTTCTACTATGCATTCTACATGATTCTAGGCCAATCTAGACCAAGTCAACTCTTGGTCAACTTGGTCAACCCTGAAAGTCAAACCTAGGTCAACTATGGTCAAACTAGGTCTAACAAGTCTAAATTATGTCAAACAAGTTATTCAAGGTCTAAACAAACTAAGTATATGCAAATCAAGTATCCAAGATAGCTACTAACTCATAGCCTAAGTCACTTGCTAAACCAAGCACAAAACTAAACCATAAGCTAACAAGGCACACAAATTTAGTCATATAATGTATATATATTATTCACATTCACATATTCATATACATAGATATATATAGGAAAGCTATATATTATATAGGCACATATATATATATATATATATATAGAGAGAGAGAGAGAGAGAGAGAGAGAGAAAGAGAGGTAAAGAGTAAGTGAGTATGTGTGTTTGGCATGTGTGTGAAAGTATGTGTTAATATTCTAAAATTTAGTGATAGGTAGGTGTATGTGACATGGGATACATGATGTCAAAGGATGTATGAATGCATGTGTGTAAAAGGTTATAGGTTAACTCAGTTTATAGAAATACATACATACATACATACATACCTTGTATACATGCATACATACATATCATGTATATTACATTACATGATAATACATGTATACTTGTATTATATTATACTTACATTCATGCATATTAGATACTTGTATTTATATTAACATATTACAAACATTTATTTTATTCATGCATCTATGCATTACCTACATGTTTTATACATATGCATATTGTATATTCATATCATTTCATACATTAACATAGAGATATACAAACATGCACACATCTATATTTCATACCTTGCATTATCCTACATATCATGTTATATATTATCATTCATTCCTTTCATATATTACATTATCTTTAAGTTGAATACATCATATATGGATACAATACATTATCTTGCATACTTGCATTCATATATTACTTCTATATTTATATATACATGTATTTCCTCCATTTATTCATGCTTGCATCATATACTTTACATTACCATACATGTTATCACTATATATTGCATTACAATATTTATACAATATGCATTCATATCTATCATTACTATATATCTTGCACTCTTATCTAGCATTCATTATATACTTTCATGCATATATTGTATATCATTCTTTCATTCATGCATTGCTCATATGCATTGTATTAATTGTATTCCTACATGCTTGCATTCAACCATATATACATTAATTTAAAGAGAATATAATCTCATATATATATTATTATTTCATTCATCTAACATATTATGCATTACATACTCTATATTCATTTAATATCCATACTACATAGGCTCATAGGTTACATAAAATACATATATCGTATAGTCACTCTTCTACTTAAAATAAATATTGTACCAATTGGACATTCACTAAATTCTAGGATTAAAGTATGTTGTAGCCCTTCGTATTAGCTTTCCGAACTTCAAACGGATCGCATTTTCATGTCCGGAAGCTCCCGAAATCACAAAAACACCGAAATGCGTTCATCTTTCGTACAACTGACACTCAAATAATTCTACAGAAAGTTAAAAACTAATTTGGCTTATTAAAATATATATTTGGAAAGCTAACTTCGATACGGTTCTTTTAAAAAAAGGAAAATAAATCGGAGTTTTAAGCTAAAAGTTATGACATTTCTAAGTTGATATTGCTACTAAAAACGTGGATAAATATTATGATGAATTTAGGTAGTTTGAGACAAAAGAAACACAAGTATATAACATAATATCAAGAACTCACTCTCTACACTAATATATATATATATATATATATATATATATATTATATAATATATATGAGACACTATAGAACACATCTCCAATACAAAAATATGAGATTAAACATGTAATAATTCATTCATACATAACACAACACATAGTGTGTCCAAATTTGGAGTTTTCCCATATGGACACAACCACAACACAAAGGACACTCCTATGACCTCCAATGGACACGAAATAGACACAAATGGAGATACAACCTTGGAGATCATTCCTATGAGTTCAAAATATTTCTATATGCATGTAGGGATGGATTAGAGGAGAGATTATACCTTCCGGGAGAGAGATTCTAAGGAAAATCCTTCCGACATGACACCGACACGTAGAGATTCTAAAAGGACACGAACGAGCTCCGAATCCTCCCAAACTTGGCTCGCATCCTCTATCCATGAAGTAGAGGAGAAATGGAAAAGATTTGGTGAAAGAAATAATGGATTTGGAGATGAAATCAATGAAGGTTCATCTCTAAATTAATTTGGAGAAGAACAAGAGAGAAAAGTGGATAAAACAAATGAATGAAGAAGTGACTCACTCCTTATCCCCCCCATAGGTGGCTGCCCAAAAGGGGTGAGGTGTCCCCTATTTGAATGTCCAAAATGCCCTCCACTAATCTATTTGATTTAAATTAGAAATGGGTTAAAGGTTGAGGTCAATTTAGTCTAGTTTTAAGTCTCTAATTAAACTAAACCTATCCATAAATAATTAGTCTAACTACTAACTAAATTAATATCATGTGGACTAAAATTAATATCATGTGGGCCATGCCTAACTAGTGTGTGGGTCCCACTAGAGTCAAACTACCCCACGGGTTCCCGTTTCAAGTCGGATTGAGTTAAAATTCGAACCCGACTCAGATAACCCCAAAACAATATCATAAATAATAAAATAAATTTCAACCACAAAATAATATCATAAATAATAAAATAAATTTCAAAAATATTTAAAATATAAAATGACAAAAATACCCCTATTTTTGAAAACTGGGGGTGACATTTGTTGATTATTTACATGTGATCTGTATATCATGCATGCTAGTATAGATATAATCCTTGTTCATAGTTAGCTTGTAGTTCATATTGAATCCGTTCTCTCGTGTATCTTGACTGGGTCATATAGTGTCGTCACCTGTACTTCGACTGAGTCGTATCGTGTCATAGGATGAGTAAGTCATAGATGAACTATTGTACCTTGTATTCATGAAGCTAACCTGCGAATCCACACTGGGGGCGAGGGTTAGTAGTTATTTGTATCTTAATTTCGTGATGCTAGCCTGCGAGTCCATACTAGGGCGAGGGTTAGTAGTTATCTGTTCTGCACCTACGAGTCCACACTAGGACGAAGGTGATTCTTGATGCTAGCCTGCGAGTCCACTAGGGACGAGGGTTTGAGTATCCATTGATCTCGTGACATGTTTTCTCTTGTTCTCATCCAGCAGTTCATTTATGCGTAGTGGTTCTTGTACCCGTATTCATGTTCATTCTGTCAGTAGTCAGTTGTCATGATTCTATCTCTTTTCTATTTATACCCTGTTTATATTATTACATGATTAAACTGTTAGATATGCATATTTTTATGTATCTTGCTATGTCCCCTGAGGACCTGATGATCTCTTCAGGTAGCTGATTGTATGGAGTTAGTTAGCGGTTCATGGTGGTAGTGATTACACATGCATGGATACAAGTATTTGCTTGTGATATTTCTTTACTATCCTCTCGTGTTTTATTTCCATACCATGATATATTATGCTTATTTTAGACTCATATCATTCTTGGAGTCTAATCGGACAATATGCTAATGGGCTGCAGACCATGACCCATAATTGTTCATTCATGTTTCATATTCTTATTGGGACTGAGATATAGATTGTATTGTCATGATTTGGCAGTATACCATAGTCTTGACAGCGTTTACGTATTCGAGTCGGGTTGGAGTTCGCTCGATATGTAGCTGGCTTGCTCACGAGCTCGCGTCCGAAAAGCGGGTGCGAGTCGTGACAAATATCCCGTGGTATCGAATGTTGTTGATAAGGATGTGGTGTTTTTCAATAGGATAAACTATTTTGTGCTTATCAAAATCCGGTAATATGAAGATCCAAATAAGGACGACTATAATGGTACTTTTGAAGAATGGCTGGAATTTCATCCGGGGGCAACCGTCATCGAAAAAAGAGAAATATGGATCTAAGTAATGTTTAGGAGAGAAAATATGACGATGTAAGATAGTTTTGTTCTGTTGTGAAACTCTTTTTGTAAGACAGCAGATGTTTATAAGGACTAGAAGGAAAATGTGACCATGTATATGTATACATGTATGTATATATAAAAGGAGTATTTGGCAATACCAATTGGTTGGAGGTAGACTAGTTTAAATTTCTTTTTAATTTTACTTTACTTTTACTTATCATTTTGAAAATTTATATATGTACATCGACACTTATTGTCAAATAACAAAACTTATATTTGAGATTTAATTAAGTGTAGGTTATGAACCTGTTCCAACCAAGTTTGCCCTGGGATGGAAGTGACTACACTCTTTATTTATATCAGCAAACAGTAAGGGAACGATGGGGTTTACCGGATTGGTATAATATACCAGTGTGTGAGATAAAGTATGGTATTCAACGGCCTGTTATAAGGGACATAGAGGATGGGGCAGAAGTATATCATGTAAGGAAATTCCATTACATATATATTTGAGATCCAAACTACATATACTCTTACCCCAAGGTAGAAGGCTATGAAGGGACATATGATGACTGAGAAGAACACTATCCAGAAGCTACAGTTCTTTAAAGTGGACGTGTGTTTCTTTGTGATGGGAGCTCTTGTATATAGACTAAGGGTAGTATGTCCCTAGTTATGTAGATAGAAGGGTATGTTTTGTCTGTTGTACTCCATTTTTTTCAAGGGTAGGAGGGACAACTATATGAGTAGTAAGTGTATGTAAATACATAATGAAGCTAACAGCATGAGTGAATGAATATGTTGTTCTTTACTCTTTTAAAAATTTGTGTGCTTCTTGATATTGAAAATTCTTGAATCTCTGATATATAAAATACTCTGATATTTTGTATCTCTCGAATCAAATTTTATTTGATAAAACTATTTTATTAAATCTTCCATTTGAATCTAAAACCATTTCCTGAAAATTTTCATCTTTGAATTACTCAGGAAATGGACAGTTCAGATAACCCTCATTCATCTACTCCTGCCACCCAAGCTGAACAAAGCACTCCCAATATATATCAATTACTACAACAGATTCTGGAGAGTCATAGCCAGCAAGCTAATGCAGCACAAGCACTCCCGATATATATCAATTACTACAACAAATATTTGGATATTTTTAATTACTTATTCATAATTTTTAAATTATTTATTCATAAGTTTAAAATCTTTGGATTTTTAAATTATATATCCATAAGTTAGTTTAGCATACATAATACATATACATATAAAATACTTAACACACTTTCAAAACTGGCCTAGTGCGTTCGCACCCATTGCACCCTCTCAAAACTGGCCCTGCCAGTATATATTTACCGGATTATCCAACAGTCAACGTCGAGGTATTATGCAACAACTTATAACTATTATGTATCAAAATATTATGTCGTTAAAATACTTAACACAATTGACCTTTCAATTAGAAATTAGATACATATGAACATATTTGCAAATGTCTTGCCCAATTTATGAGCCACGACAGCGAGTATGAAGAAGATCAGCTTCATATATATATATATATATATATATATATATATATATATATATATATATATATATATATATATATATATATATATTGAAGCGAAAGGGTACTTCATAGAGGAGAGCTGGGAAATAGCCTCCTAGTAGCAATTACAAATATACTGAGTTTATATCAACTCAATACTACTATCTCATGGACCACAGAACAAACTCAAAATATAGGAGATACATAAACTCGGCCAACCTAATGTCTATTACTAACTCAACGCATTCCAGGTCATATTCAATGTTATGAATTACACCCGATATAATAGCCTCCTTGTCTTCAAAGATCCTTCTATTACGTTCCTTCCAGACATGCCAGATGGTAAAGGGTAGCCGAACTCTGGCCTTTCTGTATATGTCTGCTCCTTTCGCCTTGCAGCAAGCTATCTCCTCAAATATACTCTCCAATCCATCACGATCTCTACTTGTGATACCCAGCATGTCTCTATGGTATTGCCATACTCTACTGGAAAAGGTACATTGGAATAATAGGTGATCTCGAGTTTCTGCACTCATACCATCTCCGCAGAGGGTGCATCCAATGGTAGGGATTGATATCCCAAAGTTAATTAGCCTTTCTCTAGTAAGCAATCTATTACGGATTGCCTTGTATGCACATAGCTTCGTCTTGACCGCTGCTCCCTTAACCGAAACGATGTCCGCCCACCCTACCTTAGGCCGGTGCTCTCGGACCTGATTGTATACTACACTTGTTTGAAACTTCCCCTCCGGGCGATCCTCCCATTCCCATCTATCTCTGTTGCCATCATGATCGATCACTATGGCCTGGATCCCTTCCGCGAACCATCTTCCCTCCCGACGAGAAGTAATATCCCGTCCACTGTCCCTGATCAGGACATCAACCTTCTCGTTACTCCCCGTAATTTTATATGTTGGCCACCCAAGTAAATCAACCAGGCTCTGGTGTTTGATCGACGGGTCCAGCCATAGGCTGGTATCCCGGCCATCAACAATGGCTCGGTTGAGGCTCTGTTTCAGCACCTGCTTCTTGCGAAGAATCATCTTAAACACACATGAGAAGTTATTATCGATGGAAATTACCCAAAAATTAATGTCTCGCACATATCTGGCTCTTAACCCATTGAGCCCATAGGGAACGACCTTTCAGGAAGTGCCATGCAATTTTCAGGATCGCCACCTCCCGTAGAACACGTAAGGACCAGATGCCCTCTCCTCCCTCTTCCTTCTCCAAGCTCTTCCCATGATATGGTGTGGAGACCTCCTTTCCAAACAAAGTTAGCACATAACCTCTCCACCTGGTTGATCGTATGGATTGGGAGAATTAAGGCCTGCAACCAATATGACATAATTACCCAGATGACCGAGCGTACCAGCTCTAATCTTCCTCCAAACGAAAGGATTTGTGCTTGTCAACCCTCCAATCGTTTTTGAACGTACTAAATCAGTTCAAGACAATCACTCGCCTTTGCTTGGTTAATCGAGAGAGGCAGTCCGAGATATTTAACTAGGAGATGTCCTTGATTGATTTGTAGTGTCTCCACCCACCGGGCTTTATCAGGGCAGTCTCTACTAAAATAAGTGCGACTCTTATCTCTATTAAGAGTCAACCCAGTAAGTGTCCCGAACTCTTCATGGACGGCATTGAGATTGTCAATTGAGTTAGTAGAAAGCTCTATAAAAACCAGGAGATCATCCGCGTAGATAAGGTGCAAAACACACGGCTGAATGCGGCAGAAAAAGGGGTGATCTGCTTCCGATGAACGGCCAAATACATGAGGCATGTATAATACTCCATCACAATGGTGAACAGATACGGGGATAGAGGGTCCCCCTGCCTCAGTCCTCGATTGCTTTTGAAAAAACATGTGGCTGTCCATTAATAGGAATAGAGAAAGTCGGGGTAGTTATGCATTCTCTAATCCGGGTAACCCACCACTGATCAAATCCTATACTAAGCAGCATCTCACAGACAAAATCTCTGTTTACTGAGTCGTATGCCTTCCTTAGGTCATGTTTGATACATCCCTTACGACCGCCAGCTTTGTTAAAGTCTCGAACCAGTTCATGAGCAAGTAGACAATTCTCCGCAATCGAGCGACCTTTAATGAACGCCGTTTGATTGGGGGATATGAGTTCCTGCAAAATCGATTGCATTCGGGTACACATGAGATGAGTAATAATCTTATAAGTAAAATTGTAATAAGCGATAGGCCTGAAGTCTCCCAATGCTGCACTCCTTCCTTCTTTGGTATGAGCGTCAAGAATGTATGGTTGATCTCCTTGAGTAGACGCCCTCATTGGAAGAATTCTTGAACGGCTAGCAGTACCTGATGTTTAAGATACTCCCAGTGTTTCTTGAAGAAGGCGACATTAAAGCCATCCCGCCCTGGCGCTCTATTTGGGTCTGTTGTTTTCACAATGTCTTTGATCTCCTCTAATGTGATTTCCTTACTCAACATATCGTTCCCCGCCTCAGTTACTACTCTCTTGCAAACCAGGACTGGAAAAGCAGTCATGTAGTCCTCCTGGTTGTACAGGGAAGTGTAATACTCAATCGCCTGCTCTTTGATCCTATTAGTGTCTGTGCTCGGATTTCCCTCAGCATCGATGAGGCCATGAATTCCTGTGTTGACGCGCTTTAATGGTGGCATAGAAAAATTTAGAGTAGCGATCCCCATCTTTAAGCCATCCTCATTTTGCTCGCTGCTGCAGTTGAATCTCCTCAAGGAGGCGTTTTCTCACTTTGTTTTGCACAGTAGCCTCCATCCCTGCTAGCACATTGTCCATTGGCGATTGTTGTAGTAAGTCTTGGATATCCTGCAGTTCTCGCTCCTTGACAGTAAGATCGGGGGTTGGCCTGCATTTGTTCCATGCTTTTAATTCCATCTTGATTATTTTTAGGCGTTGCACAAGTGTAAACTGTGCATTACCTATCAGAAATTTATCGCATCCTTTATCCACCGCCTCCTTGTATCCTTCAATTTTCGGCCATGCGTTGCAATAACGAAAAGGCCGTCTTCGTGTGTTAGCCTCCTTCGTCATTCTGATTAAGATAGGAGTATGATCGCTTGTGCCTCGATGGAGCCCCTCTGCTAATCCATTGGGGAAGATCTCAAGCCACCTGTTATTGCACAAGGCCCTGTCAAGTTGGTAGACTACAAGCTTAGTAGTAGAGCAATTATTCCACGACCATATTTATCATGTCTTCGAAAGGCACGTAAGGCCGGACCATAGTAGGCAGTTCTGAAGTCTGCAAGTATCGGGTCCGGGACTCTACGACCTCCTATCTTCTCCGAGGCGGAGAGCATCGCGTTAAAATCCCTGCATAGGACGAGTGGTCTCCGATTTCCTACTTCCATTGCAACTCTGATGATGTTCTCCCATAGATCGAGCCATTTCCTTCTATCATTATGTCCATATACTGCACAAACCACCACTTGGAAGCCTCCTTTGTTAGTGAAATCTATAGCTATCAGTTGTTCAGTGAGAAGTCTTACCTGACCGTCCCAAATCCGAGTGTCCCATAGCATCCATATTCTTGCCATGCTTCCCAGCCCCAGGTTATGAGTCGAAGACCAATGGTTAGGGGTTCGTCTGGTTAATAACTCAGCAGATTTAACCTTGCTCTCAAGGATATTCACAATCGTACTTCTGTATTTACGATCCATATTTATAGTCTCCCTCAATCTCACGCTAGAGTTGACTCCTCGTACATTCCATATGAGAATAGTCATTATCACGAGTAGGGTTGTCCTCAGCGGTAACCTGACTCGACCCTGGACGATGGGACGAGTTCTTAATATGCAAGTTGGAGTTGGTCTGCTTATGCTTACCTGACCCTGCCCCGTTCCCATCCCCCCTCAGTAGCAACTTCCATTGAGGGTTATCTCGAGTAATCGGTTCCCCTATCCAGTTGACATTCTACACGCCGCTCGCCCACATCAATGCCTGTCTGATTGTTTAGAGTACCTGCATATTGTTGGGTCCTCTTTGCTGCTTTAGCAAGGGACCTTTGACACTCTGCTTCCTTGCCATCCTTCTCAGTTGTGGAAACCTCCTTGTCGTCCGTCGGTCCCCTGGGATCTCTATCCTGTCCATAGATGATCAGGGCCTGTGAGTTATTGGTGTTGTCCTCCACATTAGCATCTGGTCCTGGTCTTTTACCGAGTATCGATCCGCTTTGTGTGGGCGCCTCTTGCCTAATAGACCCAAAACTGATATCCATCTCCTTCTCTACAGTCTTGGACACTGGGGCTACAGTATCTGTCATCTCCTCTTTATTGTTATCCTCTGCTAAATTTCCTTGATATGTTTCCTGTACTGTCCCTCCTCCAGGTGTAGGTGGCTCCCTCTCCTCTGTTTACATGTTAGCCTCTTTACAGTGCTCATGGGTATGCCCGAAACAGAAACACTTACCACATGACGACGGGACCCATTCGTATTCGATATATTGTTCCATCCTTTTGTCCACTCGGTAGAATCATATCGATTTTGTGTGGGAGTGGTTCTTTTGCCGTGATTTCTATGAATATCCTCGCGTATGCCAGCCTTTCCCTCCTTGCAGTCGGAATATCCGTGCGTATTGGGTTGCCCACCAGGCTAGCCATTTTCATGATTGATGGTATACTCCAAAGTTGTGGGGATAACCAGGGGAACCTAATCCAGATGGGAACTGCTGTGAGGCGGTCTTTCTCGAAGTTCGATGCATGGTGCCATCGTTTAAGGACTATTAGCTGCCATCAAACGTCCAAGGGCCTTCTTCAATCACCCGTTACAAGTCTTCTTGGAGCGAGAATTTAACAAAGTGAAGCCGTTTTCCCTGGAGAAGAATTCCATGGTGCCCTTGGGGCGCCATACCCTGTGCGCAAAGGCTCTGATCTGGCCAAAGAACGGCCTATTCCCCATTACATATAGGACTAGAGTATTTTTCAAGTACTCCATTGTTTCTTCTAAATCATCCCCAGTAATTTCGACCACCCGCTTCCCGTCAATGACCCGGGGTTCCACATATTATAGGCCTATTTCTTCCTGCGTTCTTGATACCTTACATAGGTCTGCCCAAGATACAGGCTTTGATGTGTTCTCCTGCTGATCCGACCGCCTGGCCTGGGTGCTTGAGATGGTCCTTCCTGCCTCTCTGTATTCCCCATTGCGTTGCCCCGTTGTGATGGTCGTAGCCCTTCTCTCTTGATAGCTGCTCCTCTGCGCCCCCCTCCCATAACCACCAGGCCCTCCTGTTCCGTTGGGGTCTCCCTCTAGTCTCATTGATCCCCTTCCTCTCCGATCTTTCCTTTGGATGCACCGGTTGATTTCTTCTCCGCCGTTCAACTGTTGTCCAACCCCCGGCAACGTCTTGCATACCCTGTTCTCCGGTCCCCTCCTGGCCTTCTTCTCCGGATCCTTGCCCTGTGTCGACTGTCGCCACGCCAGGATCTCCATCTTTGGGAGCAAACCCAAGCGCCGATTTCATGAAGTATATATATATATATATATATATATATATATATATATATATATATATATATATATATATATATATATTATTGCAAATGACCTCTAGCCTAGTGGTTAAGAGAGATGCATGCGGTCCAAGTGGTCAGGAGTTTGAGCCACGAGTTCGCTACAATTACCAATTGCTTCAAAAAATTATATATATATATATATATATATATATATATATATATATATATATATATATATATATATATATATATATATATATAGCCTAGTGGTGAGTTTGAGCCACGAGTTCGCTACAATTACCAATTGCTTCAAAAAATTATATATATATATATATATATATATATATATATATATATATATCACCCCAACATAAGCAGACCGAGGAACTATACGAAGTGCAATTCCAGGCGGAATGTTCAGTCGCGTGATCATCAGTATTCTTTCGATGTTGTCGAACACCGGCATCGCATAAACCTATATAACATGCATATATGTTACTTAAATTTGATCACTTGCGCTCATATATATACAATGTTCATATGTAAACATAGTGAGCAGCTGCAATTTGTGACAGTGTGCATGCATGAGAGAATTTAAGTTAATTACTTGGTAGCTGCCAACGACATGGATGACCACCATGAGGTTGGCCGCTGCGATAAGCCACCGCGGGTGCTGGTGGGTCGTGAGCACGTTCTCGTCGACGTCCTGGCCGAGCGCCCAGTACCCTATGAGCGCGACGGGGAAGTAGCAGAGCGCCGTGATGGAGTAGGCACGACGGTCCCCTTCCACATGGGGAGCTTTGAGGGCTACGAGGGGGAGGAAGGGATGGTGGCCTGGACCTCCAGTATCACCCCGTGGCCGGCGTAGGCGAACGCCACCATGGAATCCGATGGAGTGGTCTTCTTGTAGCCGTAGCTTACGTCTGCGATGGGGCCTCGATTATGGATCATGAAAAACTTTAGTAAGGGGAGATATCACATCAAGGATGAGGAGAAATTATTCTAAAACTCGTATTATACGTGAATTTTTATTTTTGTATCTTTCAGAAATATATAATACTTGCATACTTTTAACATATTCAAATCAATACAAAAATTTTAAACACGCGAAGTTTTAAACGTGTTCCGTATAGATTATTGAAAATTTTTGTAAAAAAACGTGGTGGGGACCTGTTTAATTAAACATATTTAAGAATGTGAAGTTTCTAACATCAATATTTTATTTTTCGAATTTTTGACAGAATTTTTGAACTTATTTTGTTTGTATTGAGCCGATTTATACTCGAATTTTTGTCGTCCTGAATTATTCCCGTTTGCCGAATTGCTAACAAAGCCGTGTACCTTTGCATGTCAATCGTTAAATTGTATGCACACATTTTTATGCAATTTAATGGTTGAGAATAAAAGGTGTACGATAAGTCCGACACATACAATAATGTCTAGAACACGAGGATTGGGTACAATTAATAGCTAAGGATATGAATTTGGGGGCATGTCATGACCCTTGTTAGCAATTCGGCAAACGGAAAAAAATTCGAGACGGCAAAAGTACGAGTATAAATCGGCTCAGTGCAAATAGAATACGTTCAAAATTCGGTCAAATATTCGAAAAATAGAAATATTGAGGTTAGAAACTTCACATTCTTAAATATGTTGTCAAATTTGATTAACTAAACAGGTTTTCAGCACGTTTTTTGTGCCAAATTTTTCAATAATTTATCCAGAACACGTTTAAAACTTTGCATGCTTAAAATTTATGTAATGATTTGGACTGTCAAAAGTACGCAAGTATTATACGTTTATGAAAAATACGGAAAAATTTATGTATAATACGAGTTTTATTCGGGTGATTGCTAACAAGGGTCATGACTACAGGCGGTTTTGTTGTAGTTACGTAACTACTAACTACTCTTCCGAGTATCATTCTATCTCCAGGAAAAAGTGATAACTTGGAAGAATGTACACTCCATAATATGTAGGCCTTGTTGTGTCGGACTTGTATCTGATACAATCTGAATACTCCAAAAATACAGTAGGTGTTTAGGACACCAAAATAGATGCAGTACTCACGACATAACACCTCTGTGTTACTGCAACATACAGGCGAATTAGAAGTTCTCATAGGAAAGTTAACTTCTAATCATACATTTAAAACTATGATCAGATTGCTTCTTCTTAATGACACATATTTGCAGGAAAGTTTGGTCATCAAATAACAGGGCTGTAAAATGGACAAAACAGTCCGTTGTCTGTACCAGTCGGACTCGATAAATGGTTCGACCGCGGGCTGTCTGATTGAATTAACGAACATAATTTGGACATTTTTTGGTCCGTTTAAAAATAGGACCCAAATACGGTCATATCCATGTCCGGTTCGAATTTGTCCGCGGACTGTCCGATAGTGGAGGCTCCTTTTGGTTTTGCATCAATTATGTCTTATCATTTTGATTTTGCATCAATTTTTGGCTGTGCAATCTGGATTTTCGTTAACCTTTTACCATTGTTTGTTGTATTATATAACCTTTAATTGTAATTCCTTTCAACTTGATTTTTTTAACCAACTATCAAGGTATCTTGATAAAATAATAACTTTTGGTAAAATATTTAATTTGTCCGGACCGTCTGATTGAATTAACGAACAGTAGTTGTCCGTGTCCGTCCGGCCCGAATTCGAATAGTAGATGGTTCATGTCCGTCCGTCCGAACTCATTTTTATTTTCGGACCGAACACGGACAGTGGACTGTCCGTGTTGGTTCAACTCGTTTATACCCCTATTGAAATTATTTGAAGAATGTGTTTGGCTGCTAAACACAATCCTATATAAATTGATAATTAGATTCCCATTTTTTCTTTTCTTTTTTTTCCTACCATTTCGTGAACCAAACATAGCCTGGGTAGGTCCAGAAACCTGTTAATATAATAAATATGAAAATCAAAGTCATGATCTTGATTATATGCTTTAGCCGTTTAGTCATTAGTGGTCCTGTCAAGGAGAGAATATACGGAAGAAAGTAGTCCAAAGTTGTTGATTCTAGGTGAGCCATTTTGTATTTTAAGTAATTCAAAAGCCAATAGGCAAAAAAGAAAGAAAAAAAAAGTGTATGACAATCTCTTTGTCACATATTTTATTTCGTGTCTGGTGCGTACTCAATGATATTTTCCGAACACAAGTGGTGGGTATATGTGTTGTGCATTTTGTGCCTGACACGTGGACAAATATATCGCCCTACCCATCTAGAATTAATTATTCAGTGGACGGTTCACCATGTGGAATACAGTGATGAGTCTATAGGTTCCTCCAATAACGTTATGACTCATGACATATCATTTTTTTAATTTTTTCTCTAATACAATTTTAGAAATATATCATGACACTATTAGAGCATCTTCAACCCTATTATGAGTTGTTTAAAAAAATGGTTGCCACATAGGAATGACAAACTTTTATTCCAAATTTTTTTTTCCAATGCAAATGTAGAATAAAACATAAAGTTGACATGGCAATGACATGACAAGGAGAATGTGAAGTTGGTTGTCTAGATCTAGACAATGCATTTCACAATGACTTTGTCTCCACATCATCAATTATGAATAGAAATATTTATAAAAAAGTTGAAGAAGTGGAGAAGTTGTCTTGAAAGTTGAAAAAAAAAAGTTTTTTTTTGTCTCCTCAATACTTTTGCATTGGAGAGAGTTTTTCTATCTTACTGCCTTTTGAGATATAGTTTTGCTACATAAACAAGACATTCTTGTGACTTATGCCACATAGGAGCCACCTAAGACTCACAACACTTAACAAGACAATAGGGTTGGAGATGCTCTTAGCAGGGGGACTGAAGTTTCACCACTGTCCACATAACACCGCACGAATGTATTTCTCCATACAAACGTTGTTGAAGAAGTACCTAAAAATTGGTTGTAGCTAATGGAATACGCAATAGATAAATTTAAGAGAAAATATTAACATGAACCAAGAATAAATTGTTGGAAAAACTAGACAGAATTCCTAACGCATGCAATCAGAAGAAGTAAAATTAAGAACATGAATTAAGAGTAGGATTCGAGGCACGTTACAAGCGCTGTCCTTAGAATAAATTTTTGCCCCCACAATCGTGCAGCGGGTTCCAGACGATCTATCCCCGAGATACAACGAATCCTTCGATCCACAGCACCGTGCACCCGGTAGTGAATCCCTCGATCGATCACAGCCTTGCCCAGAGAAAGAGTTGGACGGAGGAGAGGAGAGAGGTTCTGGTTGCGATGTTTCTCTTCTGCACGAACAGAGTTCCGAACGGGAGAGAGAGAGAGAGAGAGAGAGAGAAAGAGAGAGAGAGAGAGAGATAGAGAAGATTTTTCGTATATCCTCAAAATGGATCAACTGATTTGATTTAAAATCAAATATCTCTGTACGTGGCCAGAATTATCTCCGTGATCCACAAATCCCGTAACGGAATTACGTGGTAACAGTTCTACGGAAGACCAGGCAACCGAAACAAAAGAATAAATCAAATAAAATAAAATGAGATAGAAAATTACCTTTATACCCTTGGTCCGGTCCGCGGCGCGCAAAGTGCTAAGTGCACGACAAATAAACGCGTCAAAAATGCGCATTAAATCGCGCACCAACTCGCGGGTTGGATGGGATGTAGTCCATCCCCTATAAAACCCACTAATCCACTAAGGAAGGGAAAGCCTTATATGGAAAGGAGAACTTTTTCTCCTTTTCCATGTGGGACTAAAAGAATAGAGTACCTTTTTGAATCACATATAAGTTGCTTCCCAAGCAACAACACATAAAAAAAAACCAACAATCCCCCACATGATTCAAAAAGGTACAAAAAGGATATAGATCGATAGAACGATAGGAAGGAGAATAAGATTTGGGCAGTTACACTGTGTATCAGAGGAAAGTGTCTTCCGGACTTGAACCTCCCCTTAGTGTTGTACATTTCATCTATACTGACCCAAAGTGATGTAAGTCTTGACTTAGGATCTTATTTGTACAGACTCAACGTACACACAAACACATTGCAGGCATTTGATCGTATCAACAGTTGTACACTTTTCGGCCATGTGCTTATCTCGGTTTCTTGAGAGCTCTAGAGAACAGCCCGAGTTCCCATAGAAAGCGGCCCCACTTTCACTCCCAAATAGGTGAATCTTTCTGGTTATTCTGCAATTTATATACCCTATTTTACAAGCCACAGATTCATTAAGATTTTATAATCAACCTCATTTTTATTGCAGATCAATACTATATAGTAGAGAAATGGTTCATTACAATTACATCCATATAGTGCTTTCCAGTCACACATCAATTTTGTTGTTACCCTTTGAACCTTTTTTTGGTGCTACCAATCGAAGGTTGGGTTTCCTTTGAGGTGACTCAATCTACGGACTTCAACCCCATTCCTCTTGCCATCTCCAATACTAGTCTCCTCGAGAGACCTTTAGTTAGAGGATCCGCTAGATTGTTCTTTAATCTGACGAACTTAATTGCAATTATTCCACTGGACCGCAATTGCTTCACCCGGTTGTACCTCAGACGTATATGTCTGGATTTAGCTTGTCCTTTGAGCTTTGCTATTGCAGCCTGGCTGTCACAGTGTACAGGGATAGCAGGAACTGGTTTACTCCACAGAGGAATATCTGTTACCAGATTTTTGAGCCAGTCTGCTTCCTCACTGGTGACCAGGTCAAGAGCTACGAACTCTGTCTCCATAGTCGATCTAGATATACAAGTCTGCCTGGTAGATTTCCAAGCGATAGCAGCTCCTCCCAATGTGAATATATATCCACTTGTGGCTTTGGTCTCATCTGTATCTGAGATCCAATTTGCATCAGTGTACCCTTTCAATACAGATGGGTATCCTCCATAGAATAATCCATGGGATAACGTGCCCTTCAGTTATCTCATTACACTTTCTAAGGCAGTCCAATGTGAACTATTCAGATTGCTTGTGTACCGACTAAGTTTTCCTACTGCGTAGGAAATATCAGGTCTGGTACGGTTAGCAATATAGTTCAAACATCCAATTTGCTGAGAATACTTCAGCTGAGCCACACTGTCTCCTTTGTTCTTCTTCAACCTGATACTTGTATCATATGGAGTGCTTACAGGTTTAGAATCAAAATAGTTAAATCTTTTTAGGACCTTTTCTATATAGTGAGATTGGGAGATACCAATTCCCTCAGAAGTGCGACTTAATTTAAGTCCTAAAATCACATCAGCAGGTCCTAAATCTTTTATATCAAAATTTTGAGACAGAAAACTTTTGATATCATAAATAACATCCATGTTAGTGCCAAAAATAATAATATCATCAACGTATAAGCATAATATTATGCATGAACTACCAACAGTTTTGCTATATACACATTTATCAGAATCGTTAATAGCAAAACCATAAGATATAATTACCTTATCAAATTTATCATGCCATTGCTTTGGCGCTTGTTTCTGCCCATAAAGAGATTTAATCAATTTGCATATCTTGTGTTCTTGTCCTGGAACAACAAATCCTTCAGGTTGTTCAATGTAAATCTTTTCCTGTAAATCTCCATTGAAAAAGAAGTTTTTACATTCATTTGATGAATAAACAGTTTATGAACAGATGTAATAGCAATTAACATTCTAATAGTGACAATTCTAGTAATTGGAGAGTAAGTGCCAAAGAAGTCTACTACTTCCCTTTGTTTGAACCCTTTAGCAACTAACATTGCTTTGAACTTCTCAATAGACCCATCAGGTCTTAGCTTCTTTCTGAAGATCCATTTGCAACCAATTGGTTTGCAATCTGCAGGAAGGTTAACTAAATCCCAGGTTCTATTTAACATATTAGAATCTATTTCACTGTTAGTGGCTTCTTTCCAAAATAGTGAATCAACAGAAGACATAGCCCCTTGATAAGATATAGGGTCCTCTTCGACAAGGTAGGTAAAAAACCCTTCTCCTAGGTTTGGTTCTTTTCTGGTTCTTTTACTCCTCCTAGGTTCTACTAGGGTTTCTACTTGAGAACTAGAAGTTGCAATAGGAACTTGTGCAGATATAGAAGATCTAGGGGTTCTATTTTTCAAAGGAAATACATTTTCAAAAAATGTAGCATCCCTAGATTCCATAACAGTGTTTGCATCAATACCATTAACCTCACTCTTAATAACAAGAAATCTATAAGCAATATCGTTTTGAGCATAACCCAAAAATACACAGTCTACGGTCTTGGGTCCCAATTTTCTTTTCTTAGTAGGAGGGACAGAGACTTTTGCAAGACATCCCCACACTTTGAAATATTTCAAAGATGGTTTTCTGCCCTTCCATAATTCATACGGGGTTTTATCAGTCTTTTTAAAAGGAACTTTAATCAGAATATGGCATGCAGAAAGTAAGGCTTCCCCCCATAAATTATCAGATAAACCAGAGCTACCTAACATTGCATTAATCATATCTACTAAAGTCCTATTTTTTCTTTCTGCTATCCTATTCTGTTGAGGAGCATAAGGGGAAGTTACTTCATGTATTATTCCATGCAATTCACAAAAGAAGTCAAAATCAGCAGAGGTGTATTCACCCCCACGATCAGACCTAAGAATTTTTATTTTCTTTTCAAGCTGATTTTCAACTTCAGCTTTAACAGATACAAACTTACTAAGAGCCTCATCCTTTGTTCTAAGCAAGTAAACATATCAGTATTTAGAATAATCATCTATAAAAGTTATGAAGTAATGCTTACCACTACGAGTGAGGACACCGTTTAATTCACAGATATCGCTGTGAATAAGCTCCAAAAGTTGAGAATTCCTTTCAACTGAATGAAAAGATTTTCTAGGCTGTTTGGCTTGAGTAAAAATCTCACATTTATCATTCCTGCTCATATCAATCTTGGAAATTAATTGCAAAACAGACATTCACTTTACAGAATTAAAATTCGCATGTCCCAAGCGACCATGCCAAACATTATAGCTATCAATATTGGAAGAGAATGCATTTGCAGCAAAAACATTATTATTAGCAATGTTATTCAAACTAGAAGTAAAAGTGTTATAAGAAATATCAACAGAAAGTTTAAATAGAACCCCACAAATATAGCCTTTCCTAAAAAAATTCCCGTTTAGGGAGATTACAACTCGATCAGACTCAAAAACTAGTTTGTAGCCATATTTATTTAACAAACATCCAGAAATCAGATTTTTGTTCACGTCCGGTACGTGCTGCACATTATGCAAAGGGAGGATCTTGCCCGAAGACAACTTGAGATTCACTCTTCCCTTTCCAAGCACTCTGGCAGCACTTGAGTTTCCCATAGCTACTGATTCGCCTTCCTCAACTTCTCGGTAGGAGGAAAATGAATCAATATTAGGACATACATAGATATTTGCCCCTGTATCAACTCACCAATCAGTAGACTGATACGAGGTTTCAAAACCAGAACATATAGCTACAAACCTCTGATCATCGGTACCGACAGATTTGGTCCCGGCTATGACTACGTGAGCCTGAGGAACAACATGTGCGTCAGCAGTAGGAGTTCGACGATCAGGATTCTGGAATTCCTGACCCTTCTTCCTGTGGCAACATTGCCTAGCAAAGTGGCCAGGCTTGCCACAGTTGTAGCATTCCCGCTTTGGTTTGTTGTCTTTTCCAATAACAGGTTTTGGTTTCAGGAATTGTTTCTTTGCAGGATTTCTGTTCCGGGGGTTATTCCTCTGTTGAAAAGGTTGGCCTTTAGGCTTTCTCTTGGACTCAGTGATATGTAACTTTGCCTCAAATTCACTACTCAGATGTTCCTTGTCCCTAGTTCTACTCTCTTCCTCAATGCGGAGAGAGACAAACAGTTCATCTAAGGACATAGGTTCCTTATTGTGTTTCAGCTTTAAGCCAAAGGATTTCAAGGATGGAGGCAATTTATTTGTAAAAGCAGCAATCAGAAATTTATCAGCTAGTGGCATGTCTTTCTGAGACATCTCGTGAATAATGGTTTGCACGGTGTTAGTCTGTTCAACAACAGACTTCTCATCAACCATTTTAAACTCTAAGATCCTGTCTACAATGTAAACCTCAGAACCTGCTCCTTCATTAGAGTATTTTTTTTATCAAGGGCTTCCTAAAGTTCTCTGGAAGTGGTAGTTGTGCAGTAGATATCATACATCGTGTCAGATAAACAACTAAGAATTTTTCCATGATAAATAAAGTCTGTCCTATTGTATGATTCTAATTCAAAGGTTCTACCAGGTTCGTGTAAGCCAGGCAGTGTTTTAGGCTCTTTGAGAGCTTTAGACAATTTTAGGCAGGTTAACCAGTAGGTCATCCTGCGCTGCCACCGCTTGAAATTCTGACCGTCAAACTTTTCTGGTTTGGAGTAGTTGTGAATATTGGTCGAGAATTCCTCTGCTGTGAGATTCATAGTGTGTGCGTAGGAATAAAACAAACAAAAATTCTATTCTAAGATTGTTGGAAAAACTAGACAGAATTCTTAATGCATGCAATCAGAAGAAGTAAAATTAAGAACAGGAATTAAGAGTAGGATTCGAGGCACGTTACAAACGCTGTCCTTATAATAGAATTTTGCCCCCACAATCGTGCAGCGGGTTCCAGGCGATCTATCCCCGAAATACAACGAATCCTTCGATCCACAGCACCGTGCACCCAGTAGTGAATCCCTCGATCGATCACAGCCTTGCCCATAGAAAGAGTTGGACGGAGGAGAGGAGAGAGGTTCTGGTTGCAATGTTTCTCTTCTTCACGAACAGATTCCGAACGGGAGAGAGAGAGAGAGAAGAGAAAAGATTTTTCGTATATCCTCAAAATGGATCAACTGATTTGATTTAAAATCAAATCTCTCTGTACGTAGCCAAAATTATCTTCGCGATCCACAAATCCCGTAACGAAATTACGTGGTAACAATTCTACGGAAGATCAGGCAATCGAAACAAAAAGAATAAATCAAATAAAATAAAATGAGATAGAAAATTACCTTTATACCCTTGGTCCGGTCCGCGGCGCGCAAGCGTGCAAAGTGCTAAGTGCGCGACAAATAAACGCGTCAAAAATGCACATTAAATCGCGCACTCACTCGCGGGTTGGATGGGATGTAGCCCATCCCCTACACAACCCACTAACCCACTAAGGAGGGGAAAGCCTTATATGGAAAGGAGAACTTTTTCTCCTTTCCCATGTGGGACTAAAAGAATGGAGTGCCTTTTTGAATCACATATAAGTTGCTTCCCAAGCAACAACACATAAAAAAAACAAACATAAATAAGTTAGGGTTCATTTAGATTGCAATTACTTTGAAAATTTCATCTAGTGCCCAGCACAACCTACAAGCCAGAGTTCAAATTCTAGTTTGATATTTTTTTTTCTTCTAACGTGCCATTCATTTTGAAGTCAAATATAGGTATTTTAAGCTCTAGTCCAATATTTTCCAAACTATAATCTAAACTAAATCTTTCAGAAATTTTCATCTAGAGTAAAGAATTTTACCTAATTTATAAAAAAAAGGTAAGAAGTTTAGTGTAATTGTATTGTAGATAATGAAGCGACAATACCCATGACGTGCGGTAGGTTTGGACGGATGGCAGATGGGATGCGCCAGCGCTGGTGGCGCGCGCTCGAGGACGCGTCAGCGCTAATGGCGCGCGCAAGGCGGACGCGCCATCAGTGATGGCGCGTGCTGTGGAGGAGGGGCGCTGTCAGTTTGGAGGGATGTCAGAACAAGTTTTAATTTATACAAACTTAAAAAGTACAATATACAGATCTAGTCTCCTTTCTATAAAATGTTAATTTTGTTTCTCGTTACTGGACTCTTTTATAGTTCTATTCTTCTTTTTTAACTTTAAGAAGTCAGAATATAGAACAGTTCACCACACCACATGTTACACTAACTCCTCATGTCCGCGTGCATTAGCTGGCCATTTGAATATAATTAATTACGAGAATTTGTAATGTTAAGTGTTGATTGATATACATAAGCTTGACTTGACAAACAAACATTGGAGAACCAAATGGCATCTACATATTTCTAATCAAATATTAACTAATCAAGAGGTATGTGTCATATATTAACTAACCAAGAGGTATATCAAGAGGTATATTGGCCACGCGCGCCATGAGCGCTGGCGCGCCCCTCCACACGCACCATGAGCGCTGGCGCGCCCCGCCACGCACACCATGGACGCTGGCGCGTCCCGTCTGACATCCCTCCAAATTCACCGCGCGTCATGGATATTGTCGTTTCGTTACCCACAATTCAAATACACTAAACTTCTTACTTTTTTTTATAAATTAGATAAAATTCTTTACTCTGGAAGAAAATTTTTGTAAATCTTTCTAACAATTTAAAGAACAAGAATGTGCACAACAAGTTGCACACGTGTGGCCTAGAATAGCAGAGCCATCGGTTGTTTACTAGTTTTAACATAAGTAGTATATGTGTAGTTGTTTACTATGTAATTTAAAGAACAAGAATGTGCACAACAAGTTTCTAACAATTTATATGTATGATTCTTGACTAGTTTTAACATAAATAGTATATGTGTAGTTGTTTATTATGTAATATATTCAAATAAAATTATAAGCCTACACAATTGGTTCAACCCTGATTAAACCACTGGTTGAACCGATTTGACCCAACCCAATGTCCTTACCGGGTCGATCTCCGGTCCGGTTTTTAAAAGATTGGTTGGGATTGGGGGTTTCTAGATTCCAATATGCTTCACTTTCAGATTCCAAATATGCCTTTTTAACATTGGAACCTCTAAATAGAAATTACCACAATGATGTCAAGCAGTGGCCGAGCTAGTATCTAAAATTTGGGGACCATAAAGATATTGGCTTGAATGACACGAGAACACTAGCATTAGCATTACATCATCTGAAGTATTTAAAAAAAAGTTATTTAACGCTTAATTGTTGCGTACTTCAAATCTAAATTACAAAAGATAAAACATAACTAAGAAAATATATCAAAAAATCAATTGTTTTTTTTCCAAAATTTTGGGTTGGCTAGTTGGGTTACAACTCGGCCGCGTAATTGTGTAGCTCTGTCTCCGATCTCAACATATAACACTGGAACAACATCAATTGTCCTTTTAACATGGTCAAATTAAATTTTGTGCATATTTTAAGAGGACTAGTAAATGCACATGATAACGTATAATTAGAATATTATCCAATTATAGTCAAATATGTTTTCTAGCTCATGCGGTTAAGGTGAGAGGTTTTCTTCTTGTTTGGTTGAGTTCTACTCCCTATTTTGAATATATATAACAAAGTGAAACTTTTTTCAACAATTTTTTACATAATTTAATTTTTTAAGAAGAAAATGTTGATGATATACACGGCTTAGACGGCTCAATCTTGAGCTATTTTGAAGCTCCTTTATAATAGTAGAGATTTAAAAAATAATAATTTTGAGAGTATTGTATAGAAATAATGTATTTTCGTATGTATATATAAAGGCAAATGTTAAGGGCCACCCCCAAATTATTAAGGGCAACCAACTTAATTTTTTTTCAAATATTACAAGTTTGCCATTTTCAGATTACTAAGGGCCACCAAGTGTTTTGTCTTTCTTCTTCCTCCTTTTTCAATCCCCAAACCACTTTTCTCAATCCCCACCTCCATTGTTGTCCCCACCTCCTCCATTGTTGTCCCCATCTCCACCATTGGTGTCCCCTCCTCCATTGTTGTTGTCCCCACCTCTATTGAAGTTCCATATCTTCGGTAGTTCTCTACGCCTGTACGAAGACAGGACTGCAGTGCTCGACCTATAGTCCTGTGAAAGGACTGGACTTTAGTCTAGGCCTACAGTCTGGTTAAAGGACTGGACTTTAGCCTAGGGCTGCAGTCCCCCTTTGACAGTAGGTTATGCTACTTCATTTTTTTTTTCAAAAAAATGGCCTACAGTGCCTGCAGGGTGGGACTGCAGTCCCTTGTGCAGAGTGGTGTCACCCTTTTTAAATATGCAAAGTGAATTTATTCGATTCGACGAGTCGAAGCATCGGGGATTACCGACCGGCGTAGCTCTGGTTGCGGCCGAGTTGTTGGGAGGACTCGTCGACGATCCTGACGGCCGGTCCGGGGACAACGGCGGCGAGGGCGTCCGACAGGCAGGCCACGACCGTCGATTTGCCGCTGCATGGCTGCCCGCACATCACCACTAGCACGATACTTTGGTTGGTGGTGAAGACGACGATGGAGATAAATTAGGGTTTTCGACTGTAGGTTTAATCAAGTTCGCCGGGAAACCGAAGCCCCCTCCCGCAGCCCCCTCCGCGCGTCTTCCTCACGAAAATGAACCAAAGCACAGATTTACCTTGCCGAAAAGTTCGCCGGGAAACCGAAGAACTATCTCCAGACCCCCGAAACACCCCACCAGCAAGAGAGGCTGCGGGAGGAGGAGGAGGCGCACGGAGGGGGCTGCGGAGGAGGAGGCACGCGGAGGAGGGGCCCTTAGTAAAATGGTTCATTTTAGATTGTCCTTAGTAAAAATAAGAGTGTAGGATGGTTGCCCTTAGTATGTTGGTAGCCCTTAGTAAAAATGGGGTGGCCTTTAACATTTGCCTATATAAACCTCTTTTCTCTCACAGTAACACAGAGTTTAGTGCAGTTGAAAACCAACATCAACATTCATGTGTATTGTATTAATTTTATGCAAAATCTCGTGTGGTATGTGGTACTAAATGTGCAGAACATGGTTGAAGTTGGAGATAACATGTTCAGCAATCTGCGTTCCGATTTCTAGGGATATCCAAATGTTGGTCACAGACACATACTGCTAAATATGTATGATTGATCTGAGGTCTCTCTAATTAACTTAGAAGGCTATGCACGAATTTGTACAAAATCTACCATATAGTACAATTTGATAGGGATAGGGATCACCCGAAATCTCTAACCAAAACTTGAACGATGTTCATCATTTTATTTAAAGATTGTCACGTGTCAAATCTAAACTATTCTTTTATTATTATGAAGGAAGAGAAATTAAATTAGAAATAAAAGTAATTTTACATTGACACGTGACAACAGTTTAGTGGAATGGTGTATAATAATTACTAGCTTTACCAAACTCATATCAATTATTCCGTTGTTGTTTGTGATTGTCTCAAACCATCATTAATTGATTTTTTTTTCTTTCCCACTACCATTCACATATCTATGTATACAAGCAGATTTCTCCTTACTCGGGAACTCATTGATCATTTGGATTTTCAAAGTACTTCTTATTAGAATATTTCAAAATATCTTGAATATATTTAAAAATATTTTGTATTGACATATATTGTGACAATTATATTTTGTCAGAAAAGATTACTTTTTTTTAATTATAACACTTATATAGATCATATATACATGTGCTACCTCTCTACCGATCTAATTTATTCCTATGTTTTGATCTTCACCCTTTGTTGTCCTCTTACGTATCATTGTGAAAGACAATCGTGTTTTATTATATAAACTAGGTGACTCGTGCCATTGGCACTGTGACCGATGACTCTCAATACTTTTTCGACACTTTTTCGAATATTTTATTTTACCTAATAAATAACAATAATCAAAATATCAAAGTAAAATACATTCTAAATTAATTAAATATATAAGTAATAATAAGTAAAAGGAACATATACAATACAATAAAATATATTTAAAATTTAAATTAATTTATGTACAAAATTGTGGGGCTCACTATTCATTAATTGCCTGAATAATTAAAGTGGAAGTGAGGAGGGAGAGAGAGAGAGAGAGAGAGAGAGAGGGAGGGAGAGTTAAGTAGAGGCTATTGATTAATTGACAGGATAATTAAACTAGAAGGGAGAGATTTAATTAAGTAGAAAAATTAAGTGAAAAAGTTTCAAGCTATTGAATATGCTTAGATGTTTTAATCCTGACGATCATTTACCTTTATCTTTTTTGATGGACCACTCTTCTTTATTATAGACAGGAAACTTTTGTATCTCAGACACTGATATATATTTTGTGACTAATATTTACCGGTTAATCCTAATCATTTTTTGTTCTCCCATCTTTTGTTGACACTATTTGTTATATAGAAAAACAATTCCTTATTGTTATATAGATGATATAGATTAGGGTTGAGAATTCGGTTCATTCAGTTTCAACATAATCGAAATAGTCGAAACCAAATAAATCGAAACTATAAAAAAACCAAAATCGAAATCAAACGAAAATTAGCTAAAATCGAAACCGAATCGAATAATGATTAATTTGGTTTAATCGGTTTGTTCTGATGGGTTATTTCTAGTGTTTAATGGGTTCGACCTAAAGTTTGGATTGTAGTTAAATTATATTACAAGCTATAATTTTTTATACACATGTATTTGTTATATTTTAAAATTGTCTCCAAAGTTTGACTATTTGTTTAATTATTAAAGTTGGACTTCAAAGCACATACATATAATTATTGTTTTCAAAGTATAAATATTTTTTAATCACAAGATATGCATAAAATTGAGAATAATTGGACCAAAACAGAAATCTAAAATCGAAATCGAATAATTTTGTTTAGTATTTTTCAAAATCGAAACCGAACGAAATTTTTTTCAAATCGAATTGAATCGGTTCAATTCGATTTTCAGTCTAAAATCGAATAGTGCTCACCCTAAATGCACTCAAACCATCTCTCTTCCCATTACTTTTCTCTCCTCCCAATACCCATTACTTTTCTCTCTTCTTCCAATACTTTTCTATCTAGAGAGTTTACTCCCCTCCCCCTCGTTTCTCTCATCGTCTCTCTCTCTCCAAGGATTTGACCGCCTCTCCTCGTCGACAAATTTTGCTACCTCCTGGACGAAGCTCATCATCGACGGTGGGCCCAGGCGGGCTCGGAGAAGGCTGAGCCGGGGTGGGCATCGCGGAAGCAAGAGTTGTCGGAGGGAGGGGGTCCCTCGACGGTAGATGACTTCTTTGTCGCAGAAGAGGACGAGGCCAAGGGTGTGGAGGTCCATGCGCTCCTCGGCGCCGATGGCTCACGGACCTACAGCACGAGAACTGCTGCGACATCATGAGCTACAGTGCTTTGACTGTCCCCAGCAGCGGGTGTGGCTCCAAATCTGATGCGTATGCTGGGAGGAGTATGGCAGCGGAGGAGTAGCTCAGAGGTCCTATCGTCGGCAACGATGTCCGCTAGATCCCCGGAGTCGGGCGGCGGAGGAGCGGCTTCAACGGATCTGACACAGAGGGTGATGTACTGGAACAATACTTGGACCGGACACAGTGAATATGTATCGGACACGATGTCCTCTATAAAGAATAATTTTTAATTTTTTTTAATTGTCTTTCACACAACTAGCAATATTTTATCAAACATAATTCTTAAATTTTTTTAAAAACTATTTTTCAGATGAAAGTAACCAAACGCAAACTCAAAATCTCTATGTTCAAAAAACACCTTTACAACTTACTTTCATAAAACAGTTTTCAGAAGAAAAAAATTCATGAAACATATCCAAACGGACTCTAAATTTGCTAAGTTCTTTGGCTTAACTAGGACCTGGATAGAATTTTCATACCCATGATCTCAGCATAGAAGTGGACTAAATTTTAGGCAAGTATTAGCACACAATAGCTCAACTTATAGTTATTCGTATATTTAATATGATTTCATAAATAGTTAGTGATGTTATGTCAATATATTTTTCTTGTTATTGTTGCATGATTATACACACACGAGTGAGATAAATCTGGAGATTGGTCTCTTTAAATGTCATGTTCTCGCAACGTTATTTAATGGTCAATATTTCTCTTGTTTTTGTAAACTTGTAACAAGTGTGGGTATGGAAGAAAATTGTATTTGGCATGTGGACAACGCCAATTGGATTCATGCTCATATGATTTCACCTTCAAACGATCAATCATTCAATGGTTAGTCCAAGCCGTTCGCATGTTGAACCTTATTTCCTAAACACAAGACAAGAGCGTACATATTTAGATTACCACTATATTATCTCTTGTTAGTAGTTCATTGTCTTCATTATTATATATTCTTATCATGCAGACTAGATATTATTCTTGTTAACAGATATCACCATATACTAGCTAGCCTCATAATTTTATGTTATCAACTAGGGGAGTACACTTATTGCTTACGATCTTTCCTACATACTAGTTTCACTACCTTCTTGCTATACATCGATATTGCTCACAACAATGTTACATGTATATATCGTTTACCTGTTTTTAGATCTTGTTGAGTGTCTTGTAATTTCTTCAATCCTGATTAGACATGTTGACAATTTTATGTGACTTTCTCTCTAGTATATAGAGATCATATTTGGCTTTCAGGTTCGTGGTTCTCTTTTCTGATATTTCAAAGGTTGAAATGCATCTTTTTATTCGTATGTGTTTCGGTCTTTTCTTAGTTCGTGTGCTAGTTTAGATAAATTAATGGTATTGTAGATGATATTTTATGACCTTTTGGATATATGATACTGTAGTTATAACATACTACCACCGATACAGTGACGTAGTCTGGACTTGACCATGTACTTTGTAGAAAATAATGGATTAATTATTTTATTGATGGACTACTTCACTACTTATAGGGAGTCTAGCTCCTCTACATATAACATATTCCGATGTGGGACTAAAAGTCCCTTATTGATTCTCAACACTCCCCCTCAAGATGGGTGATAGATATTGATCATCCCCATCTTGTTACATAGCTTTGACAAACTTAATGAATTAAGACCCTTAGTCAGACAGTCTGCAACTTGTTCTTCTGAGTGGACATTGTCAATCTTCAGTATCCCTTGTTCCAGCTTCTCCTTGATGAAGAATCGATCAATCTCGATGTGCTTCGTTCTGTCGTGCTGAACTGGATTGTTAGCTATACTTATTGCAGCTTGACTATCGCTCAGAAGACGCAATGGTGCTCCCTTATCCAGCTGCAACTCTGTCAGCAATACTTTCACCCACAGCAACTCTGACACTCCCAGAGCCATTGCTCTGTATTCTGCTTCAGCTGTCGACCGTGCTACCACTGACTGTTTCTTGCTTCTCCATGAGACCAGATTTCCTCCTACAAAAACACAGTATCCCGTGGTAGACCTTCTGTCGTCTATGCATCTCGCCCAGTCTGCATCACAGTATCCCTCAACTTCTATGCGTCTATTCTTTTTGAACCATAGCCCCTTTTCCGGCGTTCCTTTCAGATATCTCAAGATCTGAAATACTGCTTCCATATGACCCTTTCTTGGATCATGCATGTAGCGACTCACTATACTTACCGCAAATGAGATATTAGGGCGAGTGTGCCCCAGATAAATCAATCTCCCTACAAGTCGTTGATATCTTTCACGATCAACTGGCTCTCCTGCTTCTGCTCCCAACTTACACTTCTGGTCAATTGGAGTGACTGCTGCTTTGCATCCCTGTAGTGACCCGCTCCGCCCTAGCGGAACGCCGATTCAAACGGCAAGTGCAACGACTCAAACGAGCCGTCGACCCGAAGAGTTGGCATCGACCTGATGAAGAATCGATGCAAGGCTTACATTGGCCATCAAGATGAATCCAGACTTAGACTTTTAAAGGCGCGCTCGGAGTATCGCTCAGCCGATGCGAACATCACTAAGGTGGGTGGCTCCGATGAACCCGTCTCTGCTTAGCCTAGACACATAATAATGCAGACACTATCACGAAAATCGCTAGGCGATAACCCCGTGCATGCTAATAAATGACTCAACGCACCTAGCTAAGGGAATAATCCCAACTTGTATGCTTGTATAGAATATGGAAAGGAACATGGAAAAGTAAGAGAACTCTCGCCCGCGCTCCACGCTCGTGCTAAGGCATAAGCTTACGTTTACGTCTCCGATGCGTTCAACAATGAAACAATGAATGGTTTACAACAATGAGACGGGAAGACTATCAACATAGTCGTTCCGAGTAGTGCTTAGCAACATTGAAAGGCTATGGGACCGATGGGTCGCCAAGGCGACTCCCGTACGGGGAGTTGCAAAAATGTATGAATGAATGAATGAACGAATAAGTGAATAAATGAATCAACGAATGAAAGAATGAATACATGAATGAATCGATGAACAAACGGACAAGCGAAACAAAGAAAAGAAAGAATGAATGAAAGATGAGATAAGAAAGAATGGTTAGCGACAGGTGTGACGGGCACGTGCAACGGGGCTCGCTACCGCGCTGCACGGACGCCAACCTGGTCGATAACGTAAGAAGGCTAAGGGTTAGCCTACGGCGGAGATAGCCGTTAAGTTAAAAAAAGACAAGTTAATACGAAATGGTCGTGGACAAACGGCACGAGCGAGGGGTGGCGTATGCTGTGACCGTAGAGAAAAGGATTCTGCGGCATGGTCAAAGTGTGAAGGACGTGCCGGTCCGGACGGAATCAAAATGGCTTACGGGCTGCCTGGGTGCGGACTCGGCCACCCAGGGGACGTAAGTGGAGGCGTATTTCAAGAGACTAACGGGGTGTGTGCCAGTCCTCACCCTATCGTTGGTTACGAAATACCACGGCTTGGATGTCCAAAATGGCTTGTGATGCCAGCGACCGGTGCATATAGAGTTAAGTGGGCTTTGCTGGTGGCAATCCACGTGCAAGTCCTTGCATTGAAATCAAAGTAGTCTGAGTTAACTAAATGAAGTGCCCTAGGAATATGCCTGAATGGTAACACACAAAATGATAAGAGTACTTTATTCAATGAGTAGATAACGTGCCCATGACGTGCTAGAACATGCTATGACTCGCTAGAACCTGAGGCAGGAACACGAGCACGGCACTGAGTGCGTACATGAATCATGACTTGGTTTACATATGAACTGTTGTCTAACTTGATTTACTTTGAACAGGGAAGGCCGGACGGTAAGTATGGGTAAGTTGTAAATGTATTTTCATGCGACACTATGAAATCGGTAACACGAGATAGGTTATATCATATGCCATGAAAATGACCATTGGCAAGATTAGAAAGACAATGAATGATAGATGATGCACAAAAGTAAATGGAACGTGTTTGGTAATGATAGCGTTGTGGGCGAGCTAGCCTCCCCACCAGTGCATAACAATGTACTGATAACCCCACAGTTTGCTTGCAGGAAGCAGGAAACGTCGGCGGGTGCGGAGCTTTCCTCGAACGTGCTAAGGCGCGGAGCTATTTCTCGAGCCTTGGAGCGTTGCAAGGAGCTGGAGCACCATATACAGGACATAATGTATTGGAACATCGCCATGTATCATTCCATCTTGTAAGCCACTTGGCACGCCTTTTATGTTCAGAGAGAGAGCTTGAGC